>ONZH01006890.1:0-54471 GCA_900303285.1 Rhinella marina | reverse complement strand
GGATCCATTGGGGCTAAGAAAGTAGCGGGGTGGATAACAGGTGTAGACTTCTTATTGGCCAGTGCTTCTGTCAGGGGAGGTCTGGGGTCCGGGGAGAGTGGCGGTCCCTTAGCTCGACCCGCAACCCCTGTCCCTGCCTACTTGCCTCACCCTAGACTAAAGGTCCTAGGGGGACAACTGGACGACAGGCCCTAGCCTAGCTAGGGAAGTGGGGATGGAGGACAGACTGACAGACAAACATCGAGAAACACAGAGAAAGGTCAGACAGTCCGAGGTCGATAACAAGAGAGCAGTATCAGGTCAAAAACGTAATCCACAAGAATGTCCAAGAAGCTAGCCGGGGTAAAGCACAGAGAGACAAAATAGCATAAACACAGAGAACAAAGCGAGATCCAGGAGCACAGCTGCAATAGGATACCAACAACAGGCGCTCAAGGAAGGCTGGTGACTGCCGGAAGACCAAACAAGCACTGGCAATGAGGTGCAGCAGGAAGGAACCTAAATACAGACGGGACTCCCGCACCAAACCCTGATAGGGGCTGGGAACCTGTCAGTAAGTTTAGCCCCAATCACAGAACACCTGGTAAAAACAGGGTGGATGCCAGTGAAAACAGCAAAGCCAGTTTAAAGGGACATGCGCACTGAAATCAGAGTGTGCGTAACTAGGAACGTGAGTTGGGTGCAGCAACCCGCCGCATCCCTAGCAACGGTTCAGGCACAGGGGGACCAGCAGTCAAGGCACGGTGGCCAGACCTGCAGCCGGCCCTGACACATGAGACCTAATTGTATGGTTCCCAGCCGGACGTTCAGGATCGATATTCAATTCTCTAACATATTAAACTGTATGTAGTTACATGTAGGGGTTCTTATACGTTTAGAATCACTACATGCTAATTACCTAGCAACTACAGACGTCACTGTCTTGCCTGATGTCTGGTTTGATCATTGGCTACAGCAGGAAATTCTCTCCATGTGCACTTGTACTGGCGCATGCGCAGTCGGGATGTGAGCATGCCGGACACAGCGTGGATTACGCCGTAGATGGAGTAGTTTACTGGATTTCACATGGACCTTCATCACTTGTAAGTTCTATCTATGTCTTTTTATTTTGTTTAGCACTTGGTAGATACGTAGGAAAAACGCCATATGTGATCCATGTTTATGTAATATCTTACACACCCACTTTAGGGGAGGTGAGATCTACACCCACATACTTATTATTTACGGTGTGGGGGCTCATTTTTCACGGGATGAGATGACGTTTTTATTGCTACCATTTTGGGGTACATACGACTTTTTGATTGATTAATATTACGTTCTTTGGGAGGTGAGATAACTAAAATAATCTGTCTTCATGCAATGTTTATTATTTTTTACGGCGTTCACCTGATGGGGTAGATCATTTAATAATATTATAAAGCTGGTCAGTGCAGATACTGTGATACCTATGTCAATGCAGAGCGGCACAGCAGCATGGTCATGAGCTTAATTAAGATGTAAAATGGATTCACAGGTGATTGCACCAGTTGGGGGCCTATATATGCCTGGCTTTTTTAATACACAAAAACCTCCTGATGAAGCCAGTGGGTGAAACATGCGTCAAGATGGAGATTGATATTAGGGCATCCTCCATCATGTCACAGGGTGTGGATTAGTGTTGTTGTTTTTTTTTCTTCTGTTTTCATATTTCTTTATTTTTGTAGTGTTTGATTTTTACAACAGATTTCTGTTTTTGTGTTCTGCTTCTACTCCTACACTATGTTAAGCATATGCTTGATTATTTGACATTATATGACCTGTTGAGTTGATATTGATCTTACCCTACGGTATGTGTGGGTTTGTATCAATAAAACCCTTCTATTTATATATATATATACTAGCTGAAGGACCCGGCTTCGCCTGGGTATATTTGATGTATTTCATTTAATGTTTGTGTGTGTGACGTAAAAAAAATATCGAGAGTGACCTCTACAGCAGCCCGCCCCTTATAACTGTGACCTCCACAGCAGCTAGAGTGGCCACTGTCTTCACCCCAGAAAGCCAGACCTCACTGGCCATTCCCCCAAATGTGAAACAGTGCCCTTGGTTACCATGAAGACACACCACTAAACATGAGGCCATGCCCCCTGGCTCCGTGAAGACACGGAGGAGAAGTTGCCTGAGCGTGAGCTACTGAAAGGGTGGACATTCCTACGTCCATCCAGGCACTGTGCTGGACTGAGGACAGGGAGCCAGAAAACCGGACTGTCCAGCCTAAAGCCGGACAACTGGCCACCCTAACATCAGCCTGCCCCTAGGGTGGCCAGAGGTCCGGTTTTAGGCTGGACAGTCTGGCTTTCAGACTCCCTGTCCACTGTCCGGCGCAGTGCCTGGACAGACACAGGGATGTCCACCCTTTCAGTAGCTCATGCTCAGACAGCTTCTCCTCCATGTCTTCATGGAACCAGGGGGCGTGGCCTCGTGTTTAGGGGTGTGGCTTCATGGTGACCGGTGGCATGGCTTCACATTGGGGGAAGGCTGGACATTCTGGCTTTCACACTCCCTGTCCTCTGTCATGCGCAGGGCCTGGATGTACACAGGGGGCATGGCCTCTTGTTTAGGGGTGTGGCTTCATGGGGACCGGTGGCATGGCTTCACATTGGGGGAAGGCTGGACATTCTGGCTTTCAACACTCCCTGTCCTCTGTCATGCGCAGGGCCTGGATGTACACAGGGGGCATGGCCTCTTGTTTAGGGATGTGGCTTCATGGGGACCGGTGGCACGGATTCACGTTAGGGGAAGGCTGGACATTCTGGCTTTCAGACTACCTGTCCTCTGTCATGCGCAGGGACTGGATGGACACAGGGGGCGTGGCCTCTTGTTTAGGGGTGTGGCTTCATGGGGACCGGTGGCACGGCTTCACATTGGGGGAAGGCTGGACATTCTGGCTTTCAGACTCCCTGTCCTCTGTCATGCGCAGGGCCTGGATATACACAGGGGGCGTGGCCTCTTGTTTAGGGGTGTGGCTTTATGGGGACCGGTGGCACGGATTCACGTTAGGGGAAGGCTGGACATTCTGGCTTTCAGACTACCTGTCCTCTGTCATGCGCAGGGCCTGGATGGACACAGGGGGTGTGGCCTCTTGTTTAGGGGTGTGGCTTTATGGGGACCAGTGGCACGGCTTCATGTTGGGGTAAGGCTGGTCATTCTGGCTTTCAGACTACCTGTCCTCTGTCATGCACAGGGCCTGGATGGACACAGGGGGGCGTGGCCTCTTGTTTAGGGGTGTGGCTTCATGGGGACCGGTGGCACGGCTTCACATTGGGGGAAGGCTGGACATTCTAGCTTTCAGACTCCCTGTCCTCTGTCATGCGCAGGGCCTGGATGGACACAGGGGACGTGGCCTCTTGTTTAGGGGTGTGGCTTCATGGGGACCGGTGGCACGGCTTCATGTTGGGGTAAGGCTGGACATTCTGGCTTTCAGACTCCCTGTCCTCTGTCATGCGCAGGGCCTGGATGGACACACGGATGTCCATTTGAACAGCTCACTCTCAGACAGCAGCACTGTGGTGTCTGAGCATGAGCTGCAGGGAGAAAGTCACACTCCCTCCCACCCCTGCAGCTGACAGAAGTTGATTTTTACCTTCATTTTTTCAATCCCGGTCAGATGCGGAGTGGAAGGGGCGTGGCCATAGAAACCTGGTGTGTGTGTGGAGACTGCCTGGGAGCTTCTATTGGCTGATAAGGGTCATGTGACCAGGCTACTATTGGCTAATGCATTTTTTGGGAATATCTCAGGAACGGTACCTCCTGGAGAGTTTAAAAATGTTCTAAAACCTTCCTGGACACCTGATGTACATGTGTGCCAAATTTTGTGATTGTAGCTGCAGCGGTGCGGATTCCTTTAGCGGACATACACACACACACACACACACATACACTCAGCTTTATATATTAGAGATAAATATATATATACTAGCAGAAAGACCCGGCTTCGCCTGGGTATATTTCATCTATTTATTTAATGTTTCTGTGTGTCGTTGCAGAGAGAAAGTCAATGCAGATGCAGCTGACAGAAATTGATTTTTACCTTCATTTTTTCAATCCCTATTGGCTGCGGAGTGGGAGGGGGTGTGGTTTAATGGGACACGGTGGGGGGGGTTAAGTCCTTCATTTCAGGGTGGCCTGAATTATAGGTTAATGCCATGGTAATTTGAGGAAACACAATGGGTAGCAGTGAAAGAAAACATTGCTTTTGCACGGTTATATTTAATCTATTTCATTTAATGTTTCTGTGTGTCGTTGCAGAGAGAAAGTCATCCTCCCTCCCATCCCTGCAGCTGACAGATGTTGATTTTTACCTTCAATTGTTCAATCTCCATTGGCTGCGGAGTGGGAGGGGTCATGGCCTGACTGAGTCGGGGGCGTGACGTTGCAAGACCTGTGGCGGGGCTTTAAGTCCTTCTTTTGATAGTGGCCAGAATTACAGGTCGATGCCATGGTAATTTATGAGGACACGCCATGGGTAACAGTGGAAGAAAACATTGCTTTGCATGGGTATATTTAATCTATTTCATTTAATGTTTCTGTATGTTGTTGCAGAAAGAAATCCAACTTCCCTCCCACCCCTGCAGCTGACAGAAGTTGATTTTTACCTTAATTTTTTCAATCCCCGTTGGCTGCGGAGTGGCAGGGGGGCCTGGCCTGACAGAGTCGGAGCGTGGTTTCCCGAGATCTGGGGCGGGGGTCAGAGTGGCATGAATTACAGGTCGATGACATGGTAATTTATGGGGACCCGCAATGGGTAGCAGTGGAAAAAAACATCTTTTATTAGTACTGAATGGTCGTAGTCTAAAATTAGTCAATTTCATCTACGATTTTTGTGTGTCGTTGCAGAGAGAAATTCACCCTCCCACCCCTGCAGCTGATTTTTTTCAATCCCCGTTGCCTGCGGAGTTGGAGGGGGCGTGGCCTGGCAGAGTTGGGGGTGTGGATTATCAAGATGCTTCGAACGGTTGTAGTCTGAAATTAGTCTATTTCATCTAAATTTTGTGCGTCATTGCAGAGAGAAATTCACCCTCCCACCCCTGCAGCTGACAGAAGTTTATTTTTCCCTTCATTCTTTCAATCCCTGTTGGCTGCGGAGTGGGAGGGGGCATGACCTGAAAGAATTGGGGGTGTGGCTTAGCAAAGCGCTTCGCATAGGTGATTTAATCTATTTCATTTAATGTTTCTGTGTGTCGTTGCAGAATGGCTGCAGAGTGGGAGGGGGCGTGGTCTGACAGAGTTGGGGGCGTGACTTAGCAAGACGATTCGAACAGTTGTAGTCTATAATTAGTCTATTTTATCTAAAATTTTTGTGTGTCGTTGCAGAGAGAAATTCACCCTCCCACCCCTGCAGCAAACAGAAGTTTATTTTTACCTTTATTTTTTCAATCCCCGTTGGCTGCGGAGTGGGAGGGGACGTAACCTGACGGGGGCGTGGATTAGCAAGACGCTTCACATGGGTGTATTTAATCTATTTCATTTAATGTTTCTGTGTGTCGTTGCAGAAAGAAAGTCAACCTCCCACCCATCCCTGCAGCTGACAGAAGTTGATTTTTACCTTTATTTTGTCAATCCCTGTTGGCTGCGGAGTGGGAGGGGGCGTGGCCTTACAGAGTCGGGGCGTGGCTTAGCAAAGCGCTTCGCATAGGTGCATTTAATCTATTTCATTTAATGTTTCTGTGTGTCGTTGCAGAATGGCTGCGGAGTGAGAGGGGGCGTGGCCTGACAGAGACGGGGCGTGGCTTAGCAAAAGGCTTCGAACGGTTGTAGTCTATAATTAGTCTATTTCATCTAAAATTTTTGTGTGTCGTTGCAGAGAGAAATTCACCCTCCCACCCCTGCAGCAAACAGAAGTTTATTTTTACCTTCATTTTTTCAATTCCCATTGGCTGCGGAGTGGGAGGGGGCGTGACCTGACAGAGTCGGGGGCGTGGATTAGCAAGACGCTTCGCATGGGTGTATTTAATCTATTTTATTTAATGTTTGTGTGTGTTGTTGCAGAAAGAAAGTCAACCTCCCACCCATCCCTGCAGCTGACAGAAGTTGATTTTTACCTTTATTTTTTCAATCTCTGTTGGCTGCGGAGTGAAAGGGGGTGTGGCCTGACAGAGTTGGGGGTGTGGCTTAGTGAGACCTGGGGCGGGGGTTTCAAGTACTCTTTTAGGGTGGCCTGAATTAAAGGTCAATACCATGCTTATTTATGAGCCCACGCAATAGGCAGCAGTGGAGGAAAACATCTTTTATTACTACTGAACTGTAGTAATAGAAAAACACATAAGTTATATTTATGGTAACCGGAATACCTTTAACAGTGTCAGTAAATAGAAATGGATGAGATCCTCAGCTGCTGATAATTACCTGGTTGTTATGGAAACCTGCCCTCCCTGTGTGTGCTTTGCAGAGAATGGCAATTGGAGTTTAAAACCAAAGCTCCCAGTTGTAATGTTGGCTAATGGAGATCATATTTTGGGAATATCTCAGGAACGGTATGTCCTAGAGAGATGAGACCTGGTCTAAAACCTTCCCGGACACCTGATGTACCTGTGTGCCGAATTTGGTGAAAATCGGTCCAGTAGTTTGGTCGCGCATAGAGAACAGACAGACAGACAGACAGACAGAAACTCATTTTTATATTATTAAGAGATATATATATATTATTTTTTTTTAGTTTTTTTTTTTTAGTTTTTTTGCTTGCTTGATTTGTCTTTGTAGTACATAATTAATTGTTTAGGCAAATATGGTTAGTATAAATTATCCCAAAAGTTTTGGAACACTTTACTTCCATGTTGTTTTCCTATTCTTTGTTGTTGTTTGCCCATTCCTTGTTTTAGGTTTAATGGAATTTGTTTGAATTCTAAATTGTAATTGTATTGTAATTGTAATAACTAAATTGTTTGATTTCTATATCAATCTGTGTATCCTCCTAGAAAAATTCATATTCCTGTGATAAACCTGAATTGTTGAACACTGAGATTTGTGAGCTTTGGATCCTAGGTAAAAACTTAATTGGAATACTGTAGAGATATGCTCCATACAGTATTCAAATGTATTGGCTCCAGCGAGTTGAAATTAGTTATTACCAAACTCAATAACTTTAGCATTCGATTTTTAAAACTGAAAACCATTTTAAACCAGGAATCCAATGTCAGCTTCAATACTTTCTTGTACCTCGGGACGAAGCTGACTGTTGCAGGAAAATTATGTTGGTGAATGCCATTAAGGAACACTGCTGTTATGAAAGGGTATACTTGGTCTGCTAAAATGTTTTGGTAGGTGATATGTGTCAAAGTAGCATCCACATGAATCCTTGTATTCAAGGTTTTCCAGCAAAATTTTGACCAGAGCATCACACTGCCAATGTTGACGTGCGTTCTTCACATATTAGTTTATGGTATAATATTTTCCCCAGGTAAATGATGCATAAGAACGTGGCCACCAACATGATATTAAAGAACATGTGATTCATCAGACAAGGCCACCTTCCATTGCTTCACGATCCAGCTCTGATACTTACATTCCAATTCATGGTAGTGTTGACAGTGGATAAGTGTCAGCATTGACACTCTGATCAGTCTGCAACTACATAGACTCATACACAGCAAGCTTCCATGCATTGTTCTTACACCTTTTTTATTTTCTTTTTAACTGGCTGTCCTTCCTTGGACTACTTTTGATATCTACTAACTGACTATTTGGAACATCCCACGATATCTGTTGTTTTGAAGATACACTGACCAAGTCATCTATCTATTTCAGTTTTCCCTTGTCAAAGTCACTCATATCCTTATGCTTGCCCATTTCTCCTTTTTTCAACGTGTCAACTTAAAGAACTGACTGTTGCTTGACAGGTAGCATTGTCACAAGATAATGTTAATCTCCTGTGTTTTTTAGGTTATGGCTGATTGGTGTATATCTTGGTTGCTCCTTTGTAATAAACTCTCACATATGCCATACTATATGTGAGTATTTCTTTCTTACTTTTATCTAAATGTTACAGATTTATGAAAAAAAATAAAAATCATGAAGCCTGTTGTCTGCACCTTAATTCAGAACATGCCGCTTGCAATTTTTGTTTGGTGTTTAAAAAAAAAAGTGTGTTGCCCTGCTTTCAAAATACTCTAATTTCATTTCTGTTGAATAAAGGCAGCAGGGAGCCATGAGTGGCCTCTGGTTTTCTATAACCTGACTGACGATGTTTTCTGTCTGTTCATACATGCACTGGAGTGTCAGAGGTCTCTTAGCCTTTTCACAGAACATCAAAGAATCTGCAACGGCTTTGTCAAGAACATTTCTCTTAACAGGGCAAAACTGTCCATCAAAATATTATTAAGTTCAGTTGGTAGAGTCATTATTGCTAAGAATTTTATATGTAATAAGATTACATATTGCACATTGTGATGTCTGATATTTCATAAAAACTGATTAGACAGTTTGTTTTTTTGGTCAATTTTCTTTTTAGTTGCTTCCATTTGTTTTCATTCCATATAGGGAACTGATGGTCCTGTTTCGTGACACCACATGGTATCTTGAGGCACAGACTAAAGGCACTTTAGGAGGATTAATCCCGAGAGATGAAAAGCATCTATAACAGATGATAGGGAAGAATATAAGGTTTGGGATCACCCATGGAGCAGACTATGTTTTTGGTTTGATTTGATAATTTTGGGAAGTTTACGGGGTAATGAAAAAATGGGGAGCAGAGGGTAACCATTCTGTGTACAATGTGGATTTTTTTTTATTGAAAATTGAGACAAGAGGGAAACTGACATTACGGTGATTTAATTGCACATGTCAATCCAATGTCTTATTATGTGCCAATCTGTATCCCTCTGCTTTTTCCTCAATATATGTTAAAAAATATGTTAAAAAATGAAGCATGGTTCAGAATGAGTACAGAATGAGTCTGTGGACTTATTATGTACTTACCTTTGTATGCCTCTGGTTTTATTCAAGAAAACTTTTTCCATTACATGCTGTATTATGTATATATTAATATATAGGGGAACATCCATAGGACCATGAAATACATTGGTATGGATTGCTTACATGTCTATATTAAGCCCTGAGTTCATAACATATTGACCTCCATGTATGACTGTCTTTAAATGCTGTTTAAATGGGGTTCTTTATTAATGATTTAAAATGGCCTCCAGCAACCTAGAATGTGAGCAGGAATGGTTGCCTCCACTTGCAGAGCTTCCTTGGAGAGGGGGAGCTCACTAAGCACTACGCTCTGGCACTTGCATATACAATGATACACATTGTGAATTTTCCTGTCGGATGTTCAGTCATAATGTCATATCAGAGGCAGGACCACGTCATTACTAGAGATGAGCGAACTTTTCAAAAATTCGATTCGGTCTCTTCACCAAATTTTCCCTCCAAAATTTAATTTGAATTAATTCGCAACAAGCACATAAAAAAATCAGCTATTTCCCAGCTGCAGGGAGCATTTATATCAGCGTACATCACTGTACATTGCAGAAACATGCATAGCTAGTCCGCTGTGGTAGTGAAACAGTTACTGTACTTCAGTGTCACTCGTAGAATCGGTTCACACCACTTATTTGGTCAGTTATGGGTCCAAATGTGACCAAATAACTAAAGCCTTACAGGTCAAAGTTAGAATCAAGGATGAATGGATCTACTTATGTATAAAAGAACGTGAACACCCCAAAATCCGTAGTATCAGACCGATATTTGACCCCAGTTACACAATCAAGGTTTAATGGAATTACTTATGTAAAATAACAATGTGAACACCCCAAAATCAGTAGCATCAGACCACAATTTCAGACCCCAATTACAGAATCAATTAATGGAATTATGTATGTATAAAAAATGTGGACAACCTAAAATCAGTAGTATTAGAAAGCATTTTAAGCCCCAATTAGTCCAGCAAGGTGCAATAGGATGGCTTCTCTATTAGCCAAACATTACACTGTTCAATTTGCCCTTACACTCTCCATATAGTGTGGATAAAGTCTCCCTATTATCTTCCTAACTATCTCTGAACTGCTCAAATGTAATATTTTTTAAATAAAGTATTTTCTATTCCCTTTCCCTAACACTTATCACATCTGTCCCTATGCTCAGTTCAAAAGAAAATGGCGGGCAGAATGGAGCTTTTTATAGGGCTGTGATATCACAGGAGCTGGCTATCTGCTGACTGGCTGGCTGCAAGGTATCATGGGTGATTCTTCATTCTCTGACTTTTTAACTTCACTTTGTAACATGTGCAGCAGCCACTTTAGTAATCTGATTTGTTACCATGAATAGCCAGGGAATTCGGATTTGTGACTAACAAAATTATGCTGAAATTTGTATTGAATTCCACTTCGTCAACTTTGATTTGCTCAACACTAATCATTACCATCTATTGTAGAGCAATGTAGTGTATAGTAAGGTCCCCCCTAACTCCTCTAGGCAGCTCTGCAAGTGGTGGCAACTCATCTTCATATTATTGGACCAGTGTGTAGTCAGCCAGTCTCGGATAGGTTTGCTTTCAACCATTTTAAATAATTCCCAGAGAGCCCTTTAGTCCTACAACTGCTGCTAGACTGGCAAGAAAGTCACATTAAATATGCCATTCTCTCACCTCCATTGCTTTACTTTTAGATCAGCATAGATATGCTGTACAATTTATGTAAAGAAAAAAGTACAAGTAGCATTTTTATTCCATTTTGTCTGTGCATTTTGTGAGTTACCTTAAAGGGGTTGTCCGAGTTATGACAAAAAATATATAGCACTGTAAATCTGATGGGCAGCAATATATAACTAAGTTAAGCAAGTTTTAGGCAAAAAAAATCCATATTTCCTAATTTCCCTGGTTCTCTTCTGGTCTTTGTTTACATGCAATAACAACAATCTCAGCCCCTCCCCCTTCTCCCCCCCCCTCTCTGCAAAGGGAATGAATACAAGTGCTGAGTGATGTTGTTTGTGTAGGACTACAAGTCCCAGCTGTACAATGACACTGCTAATACATACAGGAAATTCTCCCTACCTGTTCTTGTACAATACAATTCCTCTACAGCTCCTGTGCCCAGCATTTGTCTCCTCTCACTGCTGCAGCTACTGTTTGTTGTAAAAGCCTTGAGCCCTCAGTGTGTTCTGGCTGAAGGGGTTAATGTTTTATCTGAAGGAATCCAGGGAGAGAGCAGATAGCAGCCCTGCAAAGAAAGGGGGCGTGGCCAGTGACTTCTCGTGTACAGACTGTTATCTGAACTCTGAGGCTTGTGAACAAAACATCACAGAGCAGAGAGATAAGGTGACATCACAGGTCATGTGACCCTCAGTCAACTCTGAGAAACCAGCAGCTTTAGAAACACAAAGTATATGGGAAAGTTGTTATACCTGACAAGTTAGAAACATATAAAGAACAAAAAAATAACTCGGACAACCCCTTTAAGGTTTTAGTTGTTTTTTAGTTGCACTCTTTTCTCAAATAACTCCCAACTTGTCATCAAGATTCTCAAGTCTCTTGAATTAAAGACCTACTTTGCTAGACGGCAAAGATTATGCAGAAGGCACAAAAATTAAATAAAGCTGTAATGGTGGTAATACTGGCTTCAAGCAAATAATATAGACAGGTGAAAGTTGAACACAAGAAATTGAAGGGTTACTGACTTTAGGTTTAGATTTTTTTTTTTACATCATCCAGACACCCTCATAATACTTCACAGTGTTACCTACAATATTACAATATTCTCCTTTACCTACAGAGACATAAGAGAAGGAAGACTTTCATGGCACAGCCCAGTGCAGATCAGAGCAGCTAAATTGTGAACATCTTTTTAAGGCTACTTTCACACGAACATTCTGTTTTGCAGTCCGCAAATCGCGGATCCGCAAAAAAAAAAACGGATGATGTCCGTATGGCATCCGTTTTTTTTTCGCGGATCCATTGTAACAATGCCTATCCTTGTCCGCAAAACGGACAAGAATAGGACATGTTCTATTTTTTTGCGGGCTACGGAACGGACATACGGATGCGGATAGCACACAGTGTGCTGTCAGTATTTTTTGCGGACCCATAGAAATGAATGGGTCCGCATCTTATCAGCAAAATATGTGGAGCGGAGCCCGCAAAAAATACTGTCATGTGAAAGAGGCCTAAAGCTGTGATTTTAGGTAAAGTTATTATAGGCTATATTTATTATTTTACACCCAGATGTAGTCATTTAATGCAGCACAATCTCAAAAATAAAATATTTACCAAGTTTGATTAAATATAGAAATCACATACAGAATCGTAAAAAGTAGATAATCATCACTGGCCATGCAATACATGGTGGGACTCCAGCCGTCATGTCGTAGCACATGGATAACACCCCAGGGTGTACAAAAAATAAGGCAAATGAATACTTATATCCTACCTAGGATAAAGTTCTTGGCAGAGTCCCCCAAAGATATGTGTGTCATTTTAGCCCTTCTTCTAGTGTGCAGCACGCATGTCTCTGAGATCACACAGGAATGTCGTCTTATGAGCACAATTGGGGAAAAGTACTTCATTACAAGGCACATTGTTACACAGAATAAAAGGGAACAGAATTAGAGGGACAGAACCAATCACTACTTAAAAAATACCCTTATAATACAGAAAATCAAAATGATGCTACTCTCTTCATTATGGTGTAGCATAATGTACAGTAGCCAGACCCTGCTAGTCTTCATTTTAGGTATTCTAAGCTCAGAGTTACATTGATTTGGTCATGGAATTAGTAGTATGGTCACTTTTCCAAATGTTCCAAAAGCAGTTTGTCAACATGACAACCCCAGACTGCATGTTACTGTGTGCAGCTTGCATGGCCTAAAATACAATTATCCCTGCCTTTGTCCCTTTCTCAGTCTCAGGTCCCCCCCCCACCTCCATAGGCCTCCTATCAGACCCCAGAGTCTACATCAGCTTCAGATCAGATTCTCAGCTGCAGAGCAGACCCTCATCAGACATCAGACCCTTCCTAGCCTCAGATCAGACCCTATCAAAACTCCCAGCCTCAGATCAGACACCCAGCCTTAGATCAGACCCTCCCCAGCCTCAGACCACACTCCATCAGACCTGTGATTTCAATTATTGGTGTTGCAATTTCAATGCTGAAATATGTCAATGTTTCTTTTATGGCAGAATTCATCTCCCTGCCAAACAGCAAAAAAAATGTGCAAACAGTGGTTCATAGCAAAATGCATTCAATTATTGAAACAGTCCTAACCTTAACTGAAAAGTGTATCACTGTTTTTAAAAAAATGTTCATCAATGAAAAGGCAATTAGTTGATGCTATAATTGTTTCTTGGCACTATATAAAAACGTTGAGGCTCTTTCTTCATTATTACATATTCACAAAGTAAAAAACATATATATATATATATATATATATTTGTACTGTGTTAGCCCGTAAAAAGAAGATAAAAAAATTGAGATTACTTAGTGGTTGATACTTTTTAATGACTAACTGAAAAGATTATAACAAAATTGAAGGCTTACGAGTATACTCAGGTCTCTTCATCAGCCATGTTATAACACAGTGCAGTATGTGAAAATTCACAAACGTATACGCCTAAGTACATAGGATTAGTGAGGAAAATCAGACAGGTGATGTAACACAGATCAACATGAGTGGAGGAGGAGACAAACAGTTATAGCCCTAAATAGTTATAGCAGTTATAGATAATGAGTGTGAAAGTTTTATTGTCCCCTGACAGACATTCATTCTATGAATGTGATGAACTCAAGAGGTCTGAGGGGAAAATTACTTAAAAGTTGTAGAAGGACATAAACACATGCAACACATTAATTTCTGATCTGGCGTGTCAAAGGTTGTCATGATTTTGTAGTCCCAGATTCTATGTGATGAGGTTGTGGTCATGGCTACAAAAATGTTTCAGTGCAACTAGATACTTTGTGTTTCCTTTTCTTGTTTAGTGATGAGAGTTTGTTTTAAGCTTTTGACCAGTTTCATCTACATAGAGAACAAATATAGGATTTTTGGTACATATAATTAAGTAGACCACATTTGGAGTGACACAAATCAACATGAGTGAGGTGTCAGGCAATATAGATTTCAAGT
Source organism: Rhinella marina (assembly GCA_900303285.1). Taxonomy (NCBI): domain Eukaryota; kingdom Metazoa; phylum Chordata; class Amphibia; order Anura; family Bufonidae; genus Rhinella; species Rhinella marina. The sequence goes on along the minus strand of ONZH01006890.1, from coordinate 40,380 downwards.
GGTCATCATTTTGTAGTATTGTATGTAGTCTCCAAGTAATCGTCCTCAAAAACTCCAGATTTGACTTGTAAGTGACTAATAGAGGTACCCAATGGGCTTCTTGTTTTGTATTGTTGGAATTCATTGTTTGGTAAAATGGTGGCTCTGACAACTTGGTTATCCACTGGATAAAATGACTGATTCAAATTTCTGAGGTCTCAAAGGGTTTAATCCCTGTCTGTAGGGTTCAAACAAATGTGGTTACAACTGATAGTGTGACTGTAGATGATGCATCAAGTTGGTTTCTGGTAAAGTGATGTTTGTATTTTATTATTCTGTACCTTGATGATAGTGCCCAATAAGTTTATTTCAGTAAAGAGGTAGTTAAGTGTTAAATTACTGATGAAAAAACTGAAGTGTTCATGGAATGTTTATAGTTGTTGTTCATATTCAGTCCTTATGACTGTCTCTAGCGCATGAGTGCTTGCCACATCTCTCCCTATGCTTACCTCACAGTGAAATGGTGGAGACCACACGGGATGAGGGTTTCATAGGTCTGTGACATGACAGGGGATGTCTAACAGCAGATTAGCTTACTGCACAGCATAATGGGTCATATTGCCTTCTCGGGCTTCTTACTTTCATTTTGTAACACTTGCAGCTGCCATTTATAGGAAAAACTGATTTGTTACCACGAAGTGCAAGGAAATTCAGATTTGTGGCAAATCAAATTTTTTTCTACACTTCGGATCGAATTCCACTTCAGATACTTCGATTCACTCAACACTAATTATATCATTAGTGTAATGATAGTAGGCCAAAGGCTTGATGGGGCAGGGAAATAGGAAGTCACTTTCAAGCTTGGCCATGAACAGATTTGCAATTTGTGGTGCCATTTTGCTTTCCATTACTGTTCAAGTCTTCTGTAGGTACAGTGTATGCTGTCACCAAATGAAAAGTAGTTATGGGTAAGTATGAAAATGTAAACTCCATCACAAATTTGGTGCCAGTTCCTTTATTTTTCATAAAAGCCATGCAAGCTTTTAACCCATCCTGGTGCGGAATATTGGTAGTCCAGATAGTTTCCTCTGGTAGGGGACCTATTGCAGACAGTTTTTTTTAGTAGGTCAGTTGTGTCCTGGAGGTAGCTCTTACCAGGGGTTTAAGGACATCTTGCACCCATCCAGAAATTTTCTCAGTGACAATACCCGCGCATAAGATGATCCATCTTCCTGGATTTCCAGATTTATTTATATTGAGAAGCATATAAAATGTCCCTATTCTTGGATTTTCTAATATCAAGTTGTATGGCATTGTAGGTAGGAGATCAACAATATTTTTAAGTTCTTTAGAGTATTCCTGTGACAAGTCTGACTTCAATGTATTATAGTAGCATATGTCTGTCAGTTGCCTCTTAGCATCTGTCAAGTAGTGGGATGTGTTCATTATGACTGTAGAACCAGCTTTGTCTGCTATTTTAACCTCTTAATTACTGGCCCATTTTTGTTTTTGCAGTTTTGTTTTTTTCTTTCACACATTCCAATAGCCATAACTTTTTTATTTCGTTCACATAGCCATATGTGGGCTTATATTTTGCAGAACAAGATACATAGACATTAATAGTACCATTTAATTTAACGTGTATTTTATTGGAAAATGGGAAAAATATTATTTGTTGGTTAAATTGAAAAAAAAACCAACATAATTCCACTAAGGTTTTTGGGATTTTGACGCCATGGTGTTCACTATAAAAATGATAGGATGTCCTTATTCTGTGGCTCAATACGAATCCAGTGATACCAAACTTGTATAGGTTTATTGTGTTTTACTACTTAAAAAAAATAAAAACCTTTGCAAAAATCAAATTTTCCTTTGCAACGCCATTTTCTGACAGCCATAACTTTTTTTTTATATTTCAGTCACAGTTGTGTGAAGACTTGTTTTCTGCAAAATGAACTGTAGACTTTTTTGAATGCAGTGACATCTAATATGCCTCGTGCATAGCTCAGCATGGAGATTACCATAACAGTCCTGGAGTGCTCCAGCAGTGTCTAGACTGCCATGGCAACCGATCAGAGCCCCGCAATTGAACTGCGGTGGCTCAGATCAAAAGGCAGAAAGAACTGCATCTCTCTGCCTTTACACACAGCGTTGATCACAGCACCTGAGAGTTTAAATGGTGGGGGCGGTGTGAGCGCCGCACCCACCTCTTATGAAGCAGGCCCACTGCAGAGGCCCACTCCTTAATCCCCTGAGCCACTATGACGTACTGGTATGCCACAGTACGGCCCGGCTCCCATTCATTTCTATACAGCCGACGCCCACTGCAGAGGCCCACTCCATACATCCCCTGAGCCACTATGACGTACTGGTATGCCACAGTACGGCCCGGCTCCCATTCATTTCCATACAGCCGACGGAAATAGCCGAGCCAGTGCTCGGCTATTTTCGGCGGCCCCATTCACTTTCGGGACCCCGTTCTCGATATAGGTGCGAGTCCCAGCGGTGGGACCCGCACCTATAGGACAATGGGGGCATATCCTAGCGATATGCCCCCATTGTCCAATATGGTAAAACCCCTTTAACACTCCTTATCTATAACCGCTACAACTATTTACTGCTACAACTGTCTCTACTCCACTCATATTGATGCTTTACACCACTTTTCTCATCTAACTCGCCTTTCCTATGTACTTTGGTGTATACAATAAGTTTGTGAATTTTCAGATACTGTGTTATAATATGCATGATGAAGAGACCCACGTAGTCTTGAAAGCTTGCAATTTTGTCATTATCTTTTCAGCTAGTCATTAAAAGGTATCAACATACACGGAATTTCAATTTTTCAAATCTTTTATTTACTGGCTCACAATTAGAGATGAGCGAATCTATTCGCCACTTTGTAGATTCGTATCAAATCCTTCATTTTTCCTACTCCGAAGCGAATTCGGATTTATTCAGATTCGCTTCGTATTATTCATAAATGTTCTTAAAATTTTGAACGTTAACGCTACGTGCACTACGTACACTACGTAAGCCTCCTTCTGCACCCATGGCATCCCTGAAAGGCCCCTTTGCTACCGGGGTTACCTTATTATCTAAGCCCCTGGTACCTGCATCAGCCCCAGAAGTTTGGCCAGAGGAACCACCAGGCGGAGAACTCGTGCGCTGCCTACAGGAGTCACCAGATGGCACCCTCCATTTCAGGGAGAAGCCACAGCTACAGCCGGAGCCTCTGATCCCTGGATTGCCACCTTCACCACCATCACAGTCCTTTCAGCTGGGTCAGCTGACAACATCATCCTTTACTTTCCAGTCCACGGTGATCCAGTACCAACTACCCTGGAAAATTAAGTCAGCAGCAACCAGGGGAGCTGGTGGTTCTTCTGCCTCTGAGGACTGTACACCGCAGCCTAGCCTCGTGCGTGCGTATGACGCAATCGCGAGTCAATATTACGCTAAGGATTCATACGCACTTTGTACGCTAATGCTTACGCATTCAGTTCAGTAGCATACTTTTATCAACGCTTAGACTGTATGTTCGTAATTTGTGCAGTAATGTTTGCAAAACAACGATTATTTTTTAAAGCAAATTCGACCAAATAAATTCGTATTAAGAACGAATCTTGTCATAAATTCATCGATTATTCGCCAAAGCGAATTTTTGATGATTCAAAAATTAATTACTAAAAAATAATTACTCACAATTAGAGAAAATGTTTTAAATATGAATTTCTCAGATTTTATGGCAGACAGTGATACCTCATAAAAGAGTTATTACTTTACATTTTCCATATGTCTACTACTACATTTTTTAAACGTCATTTCATTTTTTTCAAGTAATTTTTCTAATTTTTCAAACTTTCTTGTGCAGTGAATTTAAAAAAATTGACCAATGGTTTTTGGGTTTTCTTTTTATGACATTCACTGTGCAATAAAATGACATGACAACTTTATTCTGCAGGTCATTGCATCATATAATTTTTGCTATGTTTTAATTTAAAATAAAAACCTGTATTTCCATATTGTAACAGCCATAGCTTTTTTATATTTCTGTCTACAGAGCTACATGAGGACTTTTTTTTAAACATAATTGTTTATGGTATTATTTTGTGGTACATACAGTTAGCCATTACAGCCTTGGGAACTTTCCCAAGGCCCCAGACTGTCATGAAAAGCAATTAGAGCCCTGCTATTACACCATGGGGTCCCTCTTCCTCTGTCTAACACCTCAGATGATGCAATCACAATTGAAGGAAGCATCTCAGGGCTTAAATGACCAGAAATGACTCCATCGCAGATCCCAGTCATTGTGCCTGGGTGCTAGCTACATTATACACCCAGTGCCCACTGTTTATAGAGTGGGCTCAGCATGTGAGCCTGCTCAATACACTTTACATTGCAGCACAATGTAACTGTACATCATGTTGTGTGTTATGGTTAAGTAGTAAAAGTAGTTAAACAAATCAAAATATGTTTCATACTGTTTTTTAGATTCTTAAAAGTTGGCCATTTTTGCTTAGACAGCTTTGCAAATTTTTGGCATTCTCTCAGTCAGCTTGAGTTTCTCACCTGGAATCGTTTGCCAACAGGGCTCCTGTGAACAAGGCAGACATAGCAGAGCTGGAGAGGGTTCAGAGGAGGGCAACTAAAGTAATAACTGGAATGGGTGGACTACAGTACCCAGAAAGATTATCAAAATTAGGGTTATTCACTTTAGAAAAAAGACGACTGAGGGGAGATCTAATAACTATGTATAAATATATCAGAGGTCAGTACAGAGATCTCTCCCATGATCTATTTATCCTCAGGACTGTGACTGTGACGAGGGGCCATCCTCTGCGTCTGGAGGAAAGAAGGTTTGTACACAAACATAGAAGAGGATTCTTTACGGTAAGAGCAGTGAGACTATGGAACTCTCTGCCTGAGGAGGTGGTGATGGTAAGTTCACTAAAAGAGTTCAAGAGAGGCCTGGATGTATTTTTGGAGGGTAATAATATTACAGGTTATAGTTACTAGAGAGGGGTCGTTGATCCAGGGAGTAATTCTGCCTGATTGGAGTCGGGAAGGAATTTTTTTCCCTAAAGTGGGGAAAATTGGCTTCTACCTCACAGGGGTTTTTTGCCTTCCTCTGGATCAACTTATAGGAAAACAGGCCGAACTGGATGGACAGATGTCTTTTTTCGGCCTTATAAACTATGTTACTATGTTAACAGTCTTGAAGAAATTCCCAGAGGTGCTAAGCACTTGTTTACTGATTTTTCTTCACTCTGTGGTTCAACTCATCACAAACCATCTCAATTGGGTTAAAGGGAACCTGTCATGAAATTTATGCTGACCTCAGCATAAAATAGTGACAGAAATGCTGATTTCAGCGCTGTGTCACTCATGAGCTAAAAGTAAGTGATTTTCAAGAACCAGCATCATAATCATTGCAGCCCAGGCCTTGAAAAGAGTCAAATCTACCTGAGAAGAGTCATGGTTATTCGTAATCTCCTGCTCCCCCCCCCCCCATCCCATCTGCTGATGATTGGCAGTTCTCTCCTAGAGAGAAAGGGTGAAAACTAGGTAGAACACTGTCAATCATCAGCAGGTGGGCAGGGAGAGCAGGAATTCATGAATAACCATGACTCTTCTCAGGTGGCCGTGACTCTTTTCCAGGCCTAGTCTGCAATGTTTGTGATGTTGGTTCTTGGCAACCACTTACTTTTAACTTATAAATGACAGACTGCTGAAATCAACTCACCTGTCTCTATTTTATTCTGCCATTAGTATGGGCAGCATAAAGTTGATGACAGGTTCCCTTTAAGGTCGAGTGATTGTGGAGGAGTTCTAAAAAACTGATCCTCTGCAGCAGAGACGCTTTTGGTCTTTCTTTTCTGAAATGGCCCTTGAGGGCTAGTTTCATAATAGTGTTTGTTTTTTGTAACTGTCCTTGATTATACCTTTAAAGTTCTGGAACTTTTTTAGACTGACTAACCTTCAATGTAATGATGGACTGTCACTTCTTACTTATTTGAGTGATTCTTAGCATAATGTGGATTAAAACATTAGTAGAATAGGGCTAAATGAAAATTTCTAAAAGTGGCCGTAATTTTTACCATCACTGTGTAAATATAACGCACAGAGTCAAAGACACTGGTTCGGAGTACCAAGAGGTAAGGCTGAACTCAAAGTCAGTAGCAAGCCAAGGTCAAGGGTCAATCAGGCACTGGTCAGGTTAGCCAGCAAAGGGTCAGAATCAAGAATCGGTACAGGGGCAAATGTAATAAACACTAGTGTTGAGTGAATCAAAGTTGACAAAGTAGAATTTGTTAATGTCAGGAAATGTCAGGAAAAATTTGATTAGTCACAAATGCAAGTTTTCTGGTGATTCGTGGTAACTCACAGAATTGATTAACGTAGGTACAGTAAACGTCCAAATAATAATATAGGTGTCACAGTGATATTGGGCGCTAAAATAAAACAAAAAAACTTTATTAGATTGCTATTAATAAATCTAGGGTAGCTACATACGCCCTTGAATGCATTTGGCGAGAAAATAATGTAGCCCCAGCCAAATGTAATTAATAAATAAGTGCACTAGTAATGTGTGCTAAAAAAACAGGCAAGGGCTACCAAGTACTGATCTGGAGCAACTTGTCTATCCCTAAATCGAAGGGAAGGGGGGTATTGGACTCTTCTTTCCAATCCCCTACTCCAGATAATACATATATAGTTCCTCTGTCTATATGGCTGTCGGGGTATCAAACCAATGAGCTCAACGCGTTTCTGGGCTCCAACGATAAGCCCTCATCAGGAGCTCTTAATCCCCTATCTTAATGCCACATATAGTCAAACAGACAGACAAACATAAACAAACAGTGCGCTCGCCACCTCTCTCTGTGGCGGCGCCTCCGGCACTATTGCGGCCGTAGCGCGGCCGCCGAATTTGCCGTGTATAAAAGGATGTAACACCACCCACTAATGCCAGCGTCATACCAATCAGCTAGCTGCCTCCCCCGATTGAAGGGAATGCCATCCAATCCGCTCCCCCGGGCGGGACAGCAGCTACTTCCCTATTTGATAGCGCGGCGCAGACGTCACAACAAGACGTCAATGTAACATTTACTTGTTACAATGGGACCAATTGGCGGCTATTAATTATTGTATTCCAAGCTGGGGACATAACAAAAGAGTGTAAGTGAAGATAATGCAAAGCAAGAATAGAATAGTAAAGTCCATTGCAATTAAAGAATTATTTAATACCCAAAGTAGGGATCACTAGATATGGAGAATGGTATAGAGACATCACACCATAATAATATGACATCAGCTGGATATTGATCAGCAATAAAATGATAGATATAACATCAGTCTATTGGTCCATTGGTGTCTACAGTACACATACCCAGGGTATATATCTAATAATATATGGCTCTGTGTATCTCATAAGCCACATAACCAAAAAAGGGGTACTACAGAATATACAAGAGAGACTAAGCTTGTTGTAACCTGACATCTCACACAACGGGACATATCCTAGGTACTATATAAAACAGGCATAGGAGATATGATCGTTAAGACCGTCCGGGCGTACTGTCCTCAACCGAAATGTCCATTGAGCCTCTTTTTGCAGAAGACGCCTATCCAAATCGCCACCTCTCTGGGAGGGTCTAAAGACCTCAATGCCTTGGAACTGCAAGTTAATACCATCAGACGCATGTGATTCAGTCATGTGGCGAGCGATTGGGGTATCAGCCCCTTTCCGAATATCACCCAGGTGCTCCCCAATGCGTCTCCTAAATTCTCTCAGGGTCTTTCCCACATACTGAATACCACATGTGCATGTTGCCAAATACACCAATCCAGTCGTTCTGCAATTAATAAACGCTCTGATGTCATATGAGCGACCCGTCCTGGTACTGGTAAAAATGTTCCCCTTTTTGATACATTTGCACATGATGCAGTTCCCACATTTGAATGTCCCCTTTGGTGGGTTGGGTAGCCATTGAAGAGGTCTAGACATAGGTTGATGAAAACTGTGTATCAAGCGGTCTCTGATATTACGGCCACGACGAAATGTAATTGATGGCATCTCACCCACCAAATGTCCCACATCCGGGTCCGCTCGCAAGATACCCCAGAAATCAGAGAAAACATTTTTGATCAGTCCATGTGCCTCATCATAATTCCCAATGATTCTGATCTTACCAGTCTCATCGTCCCGTTCTCTCGGATTTAGGAGTGGTGCCCTCTCACAGCCTAAAGCATGATTATACGCCTGTTTCAGAACGCCAGCTGGATAGCCCCGTCGTTTAAACCTCTGCTGTAATTCATTCGCTGCCATTCTGAAATCTTTCAGGTCTGAGCAATTGCGCCTAAGGCGCAAATATTGGCCTTTTGGGATGCCCCTTTTCAATGGTGGTGGGTGGTAGCTATCCCAGCTTAATAGGCTGTTGGTAGCCGTTGTTTTCCTATATAGTCGAGTACCCAGGGTCCCGTCCATGTTTATAAAAATCGTCAGGTCCAAAAAAGTAATACTTGATGGGTGTATTTCACTTGTAAAGTATAACCCCCATTCATGATGGTTCAATTTCTCAACAAACGTTGAAAAAGAGTCTGCATCCCCCTGCCACAGAATGAGGACATCGTCGATGAATCTTAGCCAAATGATCACCGACGATGTCCATTCTGTCAACATCTCGTCCGACATGATTTCACGTTCCCATCTCCCCAAGTACAAGTTGGCGAAAGTAGGGGCGCAAGGACTCCCCATGGCGACTCCCCTCAACTGGTGGTAGTATTTGTTATTAAATAGGAACGTGTTATGTTCCAAAATAAACCTCACCAGTTGAAGGACAAAGTCGCCATGCGGACGTAGATGGGTTCCCCGTTCTTGTAAGTACCGATCAACCACTGCACAGCCCTTATCATGAGGAATAGAGCTATAAAGTGCCTCCACATCCAAACTAGCCAGCATGAAATCCGAACCGACCTGTATACCCTCGATTCTTTTTATCACGTCCATAGAATCACGTACATACGAGGGTAAGGCCATAACAAAAGGTCGCATGATCTTATCCACATAGGTACTGATAGGATGTGTCAGACTATCAGTGCCTGACACAATTGGTCTACCTTTAAGTGGATACAGACCCTTGTGTATCTTGGGTAAACAGTAGAAGCATGCTGCTAGTGGATGTGGAGGCAACAGGAAACCAAATTCAGCCTTGCTGATCAATTTCAATTGCAAGGCCTCAGACAGAATAGAGTGAAGCTCATTCCGATCCTGTGGCATAGGATTAGATGACAGAATATGATAACTCTGGGGGTCAGTAAGGATGTTAAGACACATCTCTGTGTATTGTCGGTGGCCTAAAATCACAATGTTGCCCCCCTTATCGGAGGGTTTTATCACTATGGAGTGATCAGACTCAAGTGTTTTCAGAGCCTCCATCTCCTCACCTGACAGGTTACATTTATCATGTTCATATACCTTAAGTCCCTTAAGTTTGTCTATGACCACTTTTAAAAAGATGTCACAGGGGGTGTTTGTCCCCAAGAGGTGGTTCTTGGCGATTTGGGTTTGCAGGTTCGTAAGACGGCCCTTTCACCCAACCTCTATTCCCCTCCTCCCACAGCTCGGCTAGCATTTGTACGTTTGCAAAAATCTTCCATCATGATGCCAAGGACTCACATTGGGCCCTATCATGAGTTGCCAAAAAACTTCTTCCATTCTGAGCTTTGCGAATAAACAGATGAAGGTCCTTCGACACCACTGAAATAAGATCAAATCTATTAGTAGGGGACAAAATAACCCTTCATAACACCCTTTTCTCCATAATATCAAGTGGTCTCTCTGATAGATTAATAATCTGCATTTCGTCAGGTCCAGTTCCAACTGTGGTCTCTATTTTCTGTTCCGAAGGGGATAACTGGATGTTACTTGAGCCCTTCCTAAAAAACCTCCCTGGGGTTGAGAGCCTCTCTTTTGTCTGCCCCTGTAAGACCTGCCATGTAACCCCGTCTGACCCGTATATGGCTTAGAGGATGTGCTACCAACACTGTCAGATTCTCCCTCAGAAGACGATGGTTCTGTGTCTCCCTCAAGTACTTTGCTAGGTCTCTGGCTATAATCAAAGATGTGCCCGTCTCTAAAATCTGCAGTATCCCTGAGATATTGAAAATGTTTGCGTTCCTTTATTTGAGTGGTGAACCGTTGTATTGTTTGTTGCAATAGCTGTTCCTTACGAGAGAACTCAGGATGATTATTAAAGGTTTTGGCGCCCTCAATAAGCTCCTTCAAAGTCGTGCTATTAATTTCATACACTCTCCGTTCCTCTTCCAAAAGAAGGGACATCAGATGTAATGAGGAATTAATCGATTCCTTTTCCCACTTTTGTAGGAACTCCGGAGAACGTATGCGGGCTACTGGTGTCAAGGGGATCCTTAGACCCCTAGGGACGATGTGTAATTTCAAATATGTCTCCAGGGTCTGTATCTCCCACCACCCTCTAATGTTGTCCTTATAAGTGTTAGTCAATTGTTTGAAGGACCCATTAATACTCGGAGCGCGTGGTTCAGATGGTAATGTAGCATCAGAAAAAACTGCTTGCGCTTCACTATCCCACCCCAATGTATTCACCCCACCTGACAAAAAAACTGCCATCCCACAATACAATAACACAGGTTGTGTAGCTCACAGAATTGATTTTGTGGAAGGTTTTTTAGGAAGGGCTCAGGTAACATCTGGTTATCCCCTTCGGAACAGAAAATAGAGACCACAGTTGGAACTGGACCTGACGAAATGCAGATTATTAATCTATCAGAGAGACCACTTGATATTATGGAGAAAAGGGTGTTATCAAGGGGTTTATCTTTTGTCCCTACTAATAGATTTGATCTATTTCAGTGGGTGAAGGACCTTCATCTGTTTATTCGCAAGCTCAAATGGAAGAAGTTTTTTGCAACTCATGATAGGGCCCAATGTGAGTCCTTGGGCATCATGATGGAAGACTTTGCAAACGTACAAATGCTAGCCGAGCTGTGGGAGGAGGGGAATAGAGGTTTGGGTGAAGGGCCGTTTACGAACCTGAAACCCAAATCGTCCAAGAACCCACCTCTTGGGGACAACACCCCCTGTGACATCTTTTTAAAAGTGGTCATAGACAAACTTAAGGGACTTAAGGTATATGAACATGATAAATGTAACCTGTCAGGTGAGGAGATGGAGGCTCTGAAAACACTTGAGTCTGATCACTCCATAGTGATAAAACCCTCCGATAAGGGGGGCAACATTGTGATTTTAGGCCACCGACAATACACAGAGATGTGTCTTAACATCCTTACTGACCCCCAGAGTTATCATATTCTGTCATCTAATCCTATGCCACAGGATCAGAATGAGCTTCACTCTATTCTTTCTGAGGCCTTGCAATTGAAATTGATCAGCAAGGCTGAATTTGGTTTCCTGTTGCCTCCACATCCACTAGCAGCATGCTTCTACTGTTTACCCAAGATACACAAGGGTCTGTATCCACTTAAAGGTAGACCAATTGTGTCAGGCACTGATAGTCTGACACATCCTATCAGTACCTATGTGGATAAGATCATGCGACCTTTTGTTACGGCCTTACCCTCGTATGTACGTGATTCTATGGACGTGATAAAAAGAATCGAGGGTATACAGGTCGGTTCGGATGTCATGCTGGCTAGTTTGGATGTGGAGGCACTTTATAGCTCTATTCCTCATGATAAGGGCTGTGCAGTGGTTGATCGGTACTTACAAGAACGGGGAACCCATCTACGTCCGCATGGCGACTTTGTCCTTCAACTGGTGAGGTTCATTTTGGAACATAACACGTTCCTATTTAATAACAAATACTACCACCAGTTGAGGGGAGTCGCCATGGGGAGTCCTTGCGCCCCTACTTTCGCCAACTTGTACTTGGGGAGATGGGAACGTGAAATCATGTCGGACGAGATGTTGACAGAATGGACATCGTCGGTGATCATTTGGCTAAGATTCATCGACGATGTCCTCATTCTGTGGCAGGGGGATGCAGACTCTTTTTCAACGTTTGTTGAGAAATTGAACCATCATGAATGGGGGTTATACTTTACAAGTGAAATACACCCATCAAGTATTACTTTTTTGGACCTGACGATTTTTATAAACATGGACGGGACCCTGGGTACTCGACTATATAGGAAAACAACGGCTACCAACAGCCTATTAAGCTGGGATAGCTACCACCCACCACCATTGAAAAGGGGCATCCCAAAAGGCCAATATTTGCGCCTTAGGCGCAATTGCTCAGACCTGAAAGATTTCAGAATGGCAGCGAATGAATTACAGCAGAGGTTTAAACGACGGGGCTATCCAGCTGGCGTTCTGAAACAGGCGTATAATTATGCTTTAGGCTGTGAGAGGGCACCACTCCTAAATCCGAGAGAACGGGACGATGAGACCGGTAAGATCAGAATCATTGGGAATTATGATGAGGCACATGGACTGATCAAAAATGTTTTCTCTGATTTCTGGGGTATCTTGCGAGTGGACCCGGATGTGGGACATTTGGTTGGTGAGATGCCAGCACTTACATTTCGTCGTGGCCGTAATATCAGAGACCACTTGATACACAGTTTTCATCAACCTATGTCTAGACCTCTTCAATGGCTACCCAACCCACCAAAGGGGACATTCAAATGTGGGAACTGCATCATGTGCAAATGTATCAAAAAGGGGAACATTTTTACCAGTACCAGGACGGGTCGCTCATATGACATCAGAGCGTTTATTAATTGCAGAACGACTGGATTGGTGTATTTGGCAACATGCACATGTGGTATTCAGTATGTGGGAAAGACCCTGAGAGAATTTAGGAGACACATTGGGGAGCACCTGGGTGATATTCGGAAAGGGGCTGATACCCCAATCGCTCGCCACATGACTGAATCACATGCGTCTGATGGTATTAACTTGCAGTTCCAAGGCATTGAGGTCATTAGACCCTCCCAGAGAGGTGGCGATTTGGATAGGCGTCTTCTGCAAAAAGAGGCTCAATGGACATTTCGGTTGAGGACAGTACGCCCGGACGGTCTTAACGATCATATCTCCTATGCCTGTTTTATATAGTACCTAGGATATGCCCCGTTGTGTGAGATGTCAGGTTACAACAAGCTTAGTCTCTCTTGTATATTCTGTAGTACCCCTTTTTTGGTTATGTGGCTTATGAGCTACACAGAGCCATATATTATTAGATATATACCCTGGGTATGTGTACTGTAGACACCAATGGACCAATAGACTGATGTTATATCTATCATTTTATTGCTGATCAATATCCAGCTGATGTCATCTTATTATGGTGTGATGTCTCTATACCATTCTCCATATCTAGTGATCCCTACTTTGGGTATTAAATAATTCTTTAATTGCAATGGACTTTACTTATGTATGTAGCGCTATTCTTGCTTTGCATTATCTTCACTTACACTCTTTTGTTATGTCCCCAGCTTGGAATACAATAATTAATAGCCACCAATTGGTCCCATTGTAACAAGTAAATGTTACATTGACGTCTTGTTGTGACGTCTGCGCCGCGCTATCAAATAGGGAAGTAGCTGCTGTCCCGCCCGGGGGAGCGGATTGGATGGCACTCCCTTCAATCGGGGGAGGCAGCTAGCTGATTGGTATGACGCTGGCATTAGTGGGTGGTGTTACATCCTTTTATACACGGCATATTCGGCGGCCGCGCAGCGGCCGCAATAGTGCCGGAGGCGCCGCCACAGAGAGAGCTGGCGAGCGCACTGTTTGTTTATGTTTGTCTGTCTGTTTGACGATATGTGGCATTAAGATAGGGGATTAAGAGCTCCTGATGAGGGCTTATCGTTGGAGCCCAGAAACGCGTTGAGCTCATTGGTTTGATACCCCGACAGCCATATAGACAGAGGCACTATATATGTATTATCTGGAGTAGGGGATTGGAAAGAAGAGTCCAATACCCCCCTTCCCTTCGATTTAGGGATAGACAAGTTGCTCCAGATCAGTACTTGGTAGCCCTTGCCTGTTTTTTTAGCACACATTACTAGTGCACTTATTTATTAATTACATTTGGCTGGGGCTACATTATTTTCTGGCCAAATGCATTCAAGGACGTATGTAGCTACCCTAGATTTATTAATAGCAATCTAATAAAGTTTTTTTGTTTTATTTTAGCGCCCAATATCACTGTGACACCTGATTCGTGGTAACAAATCAGATTTTTTTCTAAAATGGCTCCTGCACATGTTACAAAGTGAAAGTAAGAAGACCGGGATTGAGAGATCACCCATAATGCTGTGCAGCCAGCCAATAAGTAGATAGTTAACCCTCGTGATGTCACTGTAATATGAAAAACCTCATCCTGCCCGATCTCCGCCATTTTCCAGTGAACTTAGTGCAGGGAGAGACATATTAGGCACAAGGGACAGTAATTAGGAAAGACTTTATTTGAAAAATATTAGTTTTCAACTGTTCAGGGACAGCACTGAGGCATATAGGGATATAATAGGGAGACTTTATCCACACTATAGGGAGAGTGCAGGGGCCAAAATTCGGCAAACCACCCAAATCGAATCTTTGAAAACTTTGCACATCTCTATACCACAACTGCACAGGAACTAGCATGCTAGATATACCTATTGCTCAGGCACACTCCCTCAGTGAAAGGTGCCTTAAATACCTAGAGGCAGTCAGTTAGAAACTGGTGAAGAATTAGGGTGCACACTCTGGCTCTTTAAGAGCCATGAAGCATGCACCCTATGGGTGGGGAGAGTAGGCCAAACAAAGAAGCATATCCCGTGGCTATCAGCAGAAGGATGAGATTCCAGTGGCCAAGCCTGCTGCAAATGAGGCAAAGGAAGGGCAGCAGATCTGGGCTGCCAAAGAATACCAGGCAAATGAATGAAGCAAAGCTCATTGCTGCCCAGAAGACCCAAACAGCAGCAGCAGGAGTTCGCTGGCTGTGCACATAAGGGTAGATGATTCATTAATTGCCTGTTATAGGAGACAAGGTTTAATTAGCAAGGGATACAAACAGGGCAGTTTCTAGGGAATTTTACCAACAGGGCGAACATTAAAAAAGCGCCCCCCCTTCCCAACATCAAATAACACTGACTTAAAGGGTTATTCCCATTTTGTGACAATGGGTGCACCTCTATAAAGAACGGAGGGCGCACTGCGCATGTGCAGCAATCCTCAATTAATTTCTATGGGGCCACCGAAAATAGCCAGTGCCATAGAAATTAATGGGAGCGGTAGCCGCGCATGCACGGTGCGCTCCCATTCATTTCCCTCTGTGCCCCCTTCATAGTCTAAAGACCTTTGTGCCCCCTCCATAGTTGTAAAGTCCTCTGTGCCCCCTCCATAGTTGTAAAGTTCTCTGTGCCTCCTCCATAGTTGTAAAGTCCTCTGTGCCCCTCTGTAAAAAAGAAAAACACAAAACACACAGCTCTACTCACCTTGTCCCGTTCCTGAAGCTCACAGTCCTCTTCACTGCAGCTACAGACTGCGCTGCAGCACAGAGTGGGTGGAGCTTATGCAAATTTCCCGTTTGCAAGCTCCGCCCACATCCACCGGCAGCGCAATCTGTGCAGGCTGAATGGTGGAGCAGGAGAAGTTTTCCTTTTTCACCATTCACAGTGCAGCCGGCCTGACGGAGGGGAGGAGCGTGGGGAGCTGAGCGGTGAGTGACATCAGCTCCCTGCGCTCCAGCAATGAGCGCTTCCATCTGTATTGATGGAAGCGCTCATTGCTTCTGCTTTAGGTAGATGCCGATGGCGCCCCCCTCTTCTTGCTTGAGACAGGAGCCCTGTGCGGTCGCACCCCTCGCCCAGCTATAGAAAAGGCCCTGGATACAAACAAAATTAAACACTTGTATGAAGCAATAAGAAAAAAAACAATATCTGTGTGGGAATACTGTGCTGCCTCTGAACTTCAATAAATTAAAATTTCAGGTAGTACATTCCCCCCCCAGAAGAACACACAGTACATACTATTGCAATATCGAAATGGGGTTAGGTGATGTGGAAACGGATTGAAGCATTCTCAGTGGCCAGGACATTCAAACTGTAGTCATTAACAAATATTGAATGTGAAGATCACATGCTGCTCTAAATCTGATCAAGAGGAATGAGGAGATTTTCTGAGCATGAAGATGACATGCTATGCATGTTTCTGCAATGCACCTTATAGTGTTCTCCCAGGGGCGTAGCGAAAGGCTCATGGGCACTGGTGCAAGAGTTCAGCTTGGGCCCGCCAGCGCTGGTGCACCTAGCTTTTCTGCCGGCAAAGTAAAAAATTGAACCCCCCCATGCCAAATTCTCACCCTAACCTTTTTCCTCCTAACATTACGTGTATCACTACAGAACATACAGGGTAAGGCTACATTCACACCACAGTTGTTTTTGCAGCCTCCGATCTGCATATTTTGCAGCTCAGATGCGGACCCATTCACTTAAATGAACACTGTGTACTGTCCTCATCTGTATGTCCATTCCTATTTTTGTCCATTTGCGGACAAGGATCGTTACAGTGGATCTGCAAAAAAAAACTGATGCCATACGGAACATCATCCTTTTTTTGCGGATCCGCAATTTGCAGACTGCAAAACACAATGTTTGTGTGAATGTAGCCTAATACAGCACCCCATACCTCTTACATCCAGTGACGTCTCCTCTGATATAGATCTTCTCTTTCCTCATCTTCTCCTTTCAGACCAGACGCCATTTTTCAGCCATTTCTCATCTCTGCAGTTTGACAGAAAAAAATCTTAGTTTACTACTTTTCCATCATCCTCCCGTCTTCTAGACAAATCATCCTACTACCCCCAGTACTGTGCCACTAGTACCACACAGATAGTGCTCTTCAATAATTATTGGTACACAGTGTCCTAAAATAACTGCGCCCAGCAAATAGTGCCCCGTAATAGTGTGAGAATAACGTCCCCCAGAAATAACTGTGCTGATACTGTGTCAGGGTGCCCCCACAGTAATAGTGCCCCCCAAAGTCCCAACTAATAATTCTCTCCCAGAGTGCACTTGTTAGTAATAGTGCCTCCAACAGTACTAATGTCCCCACTGTGCCCCAGAAGTAATAATGCTTCCAATGTGCCAGTAAGAAGTGCCCCCAAAATTTCACCCCAATAATGTGCCAGTAAGAAGTGCTCCCCACCCATAGATGCCCCCCAAATTATGTGCCAGTAAGAAATGCCCCCAGTGCCCCATATGCCAGTAAGAAATGCCCAACTGCCCCCATGTGCCAGAAAAATGCCCCCAGTGCCAGTAAAAATGCCCCCAGTGCCCCCTTGCCATAAAGAAATGCCCCAAGTGCCAGTAAAAAATGCCCCAGTGCCAGTAAGAAATGTCCCCCAGTGCCCCATGTGCCAGTAACAAATGCCCCCAGTGCCCCCATGTCCCAGTAAAAATGGCCCCAGTGCCTGTAATAATGCCCCCAGTGGCAGTAAAATGCCCCCAGTGCCCCATGTGCCAGTAAAAATGCCCCCAGTGCCCCATGTGCCAGTAAAAATGCCCCCAGTGCACCCATGTGCCAGTAAAAATGCCCCCAGTGCCAGTAAAAATTCCCCCAGTGCCCCCATGTGCCAGTAAAAATGCCCCCATGTGCCAGTAAAAATGCCCCTAGTGCCAGTAAAATGCTCCCAGTGCCCCATGTGCCAGTAAAAATGCCCCCAGTGCCAGTAAAAATGCCCCCAGTGCCCCCATGTGCCAGTAAAAATGCCCCCAGTGCCAGTAAAATGCCCCCAGTGCCCCCATGTGCCAGTAAAAATGCCCCCATGTGCCAGTAAAAATGCCCCTAGTGCCCCCATGTGCCAGTAAAAATGCCCCCAGTGCCCCATGTGCCAGTAAAAATGCCCCCAGTGCCCCCATGTGCCAGTAAAAATGGCCCCAGTGCCAGTAAAATGCCCCCAGTGCCCCTAAAAATGCCCCCAGTGCCCCCAATAGAGCTCCGGTCCGTGCTACAATAAAAAAAAATTAACACTAATACTTACCTCCATCAGGCTGGCAGCGATGCGATGCAGGCCTCTTCCAGCCTGTGTCCCGCGCTGTACGGCTGCAGCCTATCAGAGGAACGGGCAGGGGAGACGCCTCTCCCTCCCCTACCCCGCAGTACAATACAGGCATCTGTATCGCCGCCCTTTGTTGGGGCTCTGGAACTGGAGGAACATGACTTCCTTTTTTTTTTTTTTTTTTAGAACTGACAACTGTTTTGACATCTACAAGATGATTGTTTTGAGGACATATCCTCACTCTGTTGATGTAAGAAGAGTAATACAATTTACGAATTTAGGTTGGAAGTTGAAGGAACATTGGGTAAGAAATAGAATTCAAGCATAGTCTTCAAAATTAAGGCATCAGAAAGAATTATCATATATGGCTCCTTACAGGATAAGGCCTGAAGCTTGTTGTTATGGTAAAAGGGTTTAGACACACTGTACCAACTAACTGGTTTGACTTTTGGCTGACTCTTGTGTTATCCTGGAAGTCCTCTGGTTTTCATTTTTTAACCCCTAAACAGGAATCTGATCTTCACTGCACGGGAGATAACAGGGTGCTACCTCTTGAGATAGTCCCAGTATATTGGCGGCTGACCCACAGGGCAAGCAATATACATAGTTTGGTAACAGGCCAAGGTTGAAACATGCAGTGTAACTGTACAATGAATCCGAAAGACAATTCCGAGGTCAGGGCAGATGTAATAGGGCAATACGAGAAACAGTCTAAGGTAAGGCCAGGCAGCTAGGAGTCAGAGTAGTTGTCAGGCTGGGTGTTCCAAACATGGGTAGTGAGACAAAATAACACCTTAGCAGGTAACTAGAGACCAGGTAACCTAAAAGATCAGATACCCTTCACCTAAGGATGGCATCTTAAATACACACGTTTCCAGCCATAGGCTGGAACAAATCAGGGAACATATGCTAGCTCCATGAGAGTCAGCAGGTGTGTTAGCACTAAAGGCTGCAGAAGGGAGCTTGGCAGCAGAAGCAGTGTGGCCTGTATGGAAACCACATGGAACGTCAACACTTGGCCCGCTATCAGCAGCAAGGAAACAGGAATGAAAACTACAACTTGTCCTGCATAAATCAATTCATGACAGAGCCCCAGAGAAAGAAAAATTAAAAAAAGTTATGGAACAGAAATACTGCCATTAATTTTTTACACTAAAAATTTTGCGGTGCTCATTTTTCTGCATAAATAACAGTGCGGATGCGTGCGGATTTTCCTGAACGCATCCGGAATGAATCTGTGATGCTCATGTGAAAGGGACCTAAGGGGTTAAATGAGCTCTTCAAGTTGCAGCTAATTAAGCTTCACTTGCATAACAAACAGGCATTGGTGACTTTTAGGTAGGGGTGTATGTGTACACATGTAGTGACATAGGGTGTCACTCATCAAACTGGTATAAAGTAGAATTGGCTTAGTTGTCCATAGCAACCAATCAGAGTCCACCTTTCATTTCCCAAAGAAGCTGTGAAATATTAAAAGTTGAATCTGATTGGTTGCTATGGGCAACTAAGCCAGTTCTACTTTACCCCAATAAAGTTTTAATTATTATATATGCTGACTTTGCTATTTGATCATATTTTTTTTCTGGATTTACTTGTACCTTTCTTAGATTTACAATATCTTCCCAACGAACAAACAATGGCTGATGGAAAAGTGAAACATTTTTTATCCCAGTGTCCACTGAGATTGACTATATATTGCATTTTTACGTGGGCCTTAAAAATCTCATGCTTGACTTACTTCTACTAAAGTAGCAGAGGGAATATTTATATATAAAATAACCACCATCAGCAGTCAAGAGAAGGAGAGATAGAGAGTAATACCATCCACTGTGAATTTTACATAATAATCTGGCTACAATATACCGTAATGGTGAATAAGCAGCTCATGCCACATAAGAAAAGTCAAATTTGTTCACTCTAAGCCAGTCAAATCTCAGGACTGGATCACTTTCAGATTTCTGGTTTAAGAAGTCAGTGATGTGTCACATTTCAAAACAGCAATGCTACACCTGAGTACTCCTTTACATTTAGATTGAAACGGGGGAATTGTGCGTGTATAGGAACGAATATTTAAATTGGATAGTGAATGATAGGTGTTTGGCCACTTATTTGTAGAAACAAGATAGGGAGCTTAGAAAAAATGGACTTATCCACAGAGTCATAGTGATAGCTTAGACAACTGCACATAGTAACGTATGGCTCTCCACCAGAATTTCTTCCTAATAATTGATTATTTATGACGTTATAGGAGGCCTATATAGTATATTATACTTTATTTCCTAATTTTTACAAAGTAGATGTATTGGTGCATGTCAATGCATCGAGAAGAAGAAATACAGATTTTAAATTATGAACATTTATTTATTATATTAACTTATATAGCGCTACTATATTCTGCAGCACTTTACAGACATTAGCATCTGGCTGTCCCCAATGTGGCTCACAATCTAAGTTCCCGATCAGTATGTCTTTGCAGTGTGGGAGGAAACCCACACAAACACAAGGAGAACATACAAACTCCATGCAGATGTTGACCTTGGTCAGATTTGTACCCAGGACTCCAGTGCTGAAAGGCACCAGTGCTAACCACTGAACCACTGTGCTGCCCATTTATGAGGTTTCCAAAGGTAAATACAGCTTAAAGGGGTTTTTTCCATGTCAGATAACTGATTTAAAGGGGTTGTCTCACCTGATTAAGTCATAGTTATTGTGTATATGATGTTATTTGCAGTCACTTTGTAATGTACCGTATATGCCGGCGTATAAGACGACTGGGCGTATAAGACGACCCCCAACTTCTGCCCTAAAAATATAGAATTTGGTATATACTCACTGTATAAGACTACCCCTCTCCCAAATGAAAAAAAGTCTGCTTTGATTTCAACATGTTAATTTTAATTCAAATGCATATGACAGCAAAACTGTCACTTATAAACATAAGGTTGTTTCAAACATGTACGGTAAAGCTAAAACTTTGCAAAACAAACAAGAGAGCAAGTGCCTGGTGATCATAACTGTAAGCTGCGATATTGTAACAGGTCTTGCTGGCATGACAGTTTCCCTTTAAAAGCCTTCAAAATCCTCCTGAGAATATAGAGAATAGTATGCTACTTCAGTATGCTAAGAGCAGGGCTCTCTACGCGCTGACGGGGAAAAAAAAAACACCTCACACAGTGCGGCCCCCGTATATCCGGCGTATAAGACGACCCCCCACTGTAGCCATTATTTTAAGGGGTTAAAAAGTAGTCTTATACGCCAGTATATACTGTACTTCTATTTTCTATATGGCTTCTCTTTCCCATTTTTTTTCATTATAGCTTCCTTTAGACCCTGCTCGTCTCTAGGGGTTACGGCCCCCGCTGGAATGCACTTGCGGTGGCCGCGCTTGAGCAGCTGGAGAGAAATAACCGGCCTTTCAGGTGGCCGGGAATAGCAGGAACGAGCGTACATAGAGGCCAGTGCATGTGCTCCCATCCCCGGCCACCTCTTATGTATTCTTGGATTTGCTCCAACACCCGGCCACCTCGTTCTTCCTATAGAACAGCTTCAGGGCAGGAGCTGCAGCCCTGAAGCTGTTCTGTACAGTAATGCCAGGAGAATAAATAGTATAACAGATTTGGGGCTTGCACAAATAGCCCCAAACCTGTAATATACAGACCGCAAGTGCCGGCTGTCATCTTGTGAAAGATGACTGTAGGAAAGCTTCAGATCTGACCTGAAAGTTTCCTACAGCGGTTGGCAGAGCGATTGTATCTGTCTCCTGGTAACCTTATCAGGAGACAGACATCACTGCTTGCTGAGACCCACTGTTATCTCTATATGCAAATATACAGAGATAACCGTGAGCTACGGAGGGGTGCCTGTGTGAGCGCGCACACTGAGACAAGGGTTGCTGTCAGTCAGGAGGAGAAGTCCCGCCCCTCTCCAGCTCAGAAAGAAGCCCACAGAGGAGCAGAGATGCCGGGAAGGCAGAAGGTGAGACAACCCCTTTAAGACCTGTAACCTACTTGCACCCCTTTTGTAATAACAATTCTGAAGCATCTATTCCAGATCTCATAGCAAAACATAGTCTGCGCAGTTCCCAGTACATGGGCAACAATCACTCCCTGGCAACACAAAGTGCAATGTCCCAGACTACTTGCATCCTTCTTGTAATAACAAATCTGAAACATCTACTCCAGGGGAGTACACAGATCTCATAGGGCCCTGTAGCAAAACTTATTATGGACCCACCGCCCCACTCAGTTTCCCAGTACATAGGCAACAATCACTACCAGCTAACACAAAGTGGAATGCCCCAGACTTCTGGCAAATTTTCAATTCTTTTTTTATTTTATTTATTATAAAAATTGTAATTAAAGTTGCCCTTCACCTCCCACTTCATTGGACTTCTATGTCGGAAAAACTGGAATCGGTGCTTCATAAATGTCTTGTAAAGTAGTTAACGTTTCCACAACAGGTGAAAAGGTCCGGGTACAACATTACATGGATTATGGGTCTACTTAGGAGTTATATGTTTCAGTGCCATTGTGGCCTCCAATATATAGGAAGAACCACCCAAATAGTTAGGGAAAGATTGAATCAACATCGCTCAAACATACCAGCGTACCAGCGCATCTGTACAAAAGAGATGTACTGGATCCTTCAACTCATTAACGCCACTAGATTTAAATAAATCCCTAGAAAATAGATGCTGCAGAACTGCTACTATATGGAAAATGTAAGGGGTTACTAAAATAGGTACAGTACAGACCAAAAGTTTGGACACACCTTCTCATTCAAAGAGTTTTCTGTATTTTCATGACTATGAAAATTGTAGATTTACACTGAAGGCATCAAAACTATGAATTAACACATGTGGAATTATTCCAACAGTCTTGAAGGAGTTCCCAGAGATGCTTAGCACTTGTTGGCCCTTTTGCCTTCACTCTGCGGTCCGGCTCACCCCAAACCATGTCGATTGGGTTCAGGTCTGGTGACTGTGGAGGCCAGGTCATCTGGCGTAGCACCCCATCACTCTTCTTCTTGGTCAAAAAGCCCTTACACAGCCTGGAGGTGTGTTTGGGGTCATTGTCCTGTTGATAAATAAATGATGGACCAACTAAACTCAAACCGGATGGAAGAGCATGCCGCTGCAAGATGCTGTGGTAGCCATGCTGGTTCAGTATGCCTTCAATTTTGAATAAATCCCCAACAGTGTCACCAGCAAAGCACCCCCACACCATCACACCTCCATGCTTCACGGTGGGAACCAGGCATGTAGAGTCCATCCGTTCACCTTTTCTGCGTCGCACAAAGACACGGTGGTTGGAACCATAGATCTCAAATTTGGACTCATCAGACCAAAGCACAGATTCCCACTGGTCTAATGTCCATTCCTTGTGTTCTTTAGCCCAAATAAGTCTCTTCTGCTTGTTGCCTGTCCTTAGCAGTGGTTTCCTAGCAACTATTTTACCATGAAGGCCTGCTGCACACAGTCTCCTCTTAACAGTTGTTGTAGAGATGTGTCTGCTGCTAGAACTCTGTGTGACATTGACCTGGTCTCTAATCTGAGCTGCTGTTAACCTGCGATTTCTGAGGCTGGTGACTCGGATGAACTTATCCTCCGCAGCAGAGGTGACTCTCGGTCTTCCTTTCCTGGGGCGGTCCTCATGTGAGCCAGTTTCTTTGTAGCGATTGATGGTTTTTGCGACTGCACTTGGGGACACTTTCAAAGTTTTCCCAATTTTTCAGACTGACTGACCTTCATTTCTTAAAGTAATGATGGCCACTCGTTTTTCTTTACTTAGCTGCTTTTTTCTTGCCATAATACAAATTCTAACAGTCTATTCAGTAGGACTATCAGCTGTGTATCCACCTGACTTCTGCCCAACACAACTCATGGTCCCAACCCCATTTATAAGGCAAGAAGTCCCACTTATTAAACCTGACAGGGACACCTGTGAAGTGAAAACCATTTCAGGTGACTACCTCTTTAAGCTCATCAAGAGAATGCCAAGAGTGTGCAAAGCAGTAATCAAAGCAAAAGGTGGCTACTTTGAAGAACCTAGAATATAAGACATATTTTCAGTTTTTTCACACTTTTTTGTTAAGTATATAATTCCACATGTGTTAATTCATAGTTTTGATGCCTTCAGTGTGAATCTACAATTTTCAGAGACATGAAAATACAGAAAACTCTTTGAATGAGAAGGTGTGTCCAAACTTTTGGTCTGGTACTGTATGTAACAGGTCCTCTATAATGTGGCTCCAAGGACACCCTCCTGTCCCCCAGAAAACAGTTGATTTTCCAGTGGAAGGCAACGGCTAATTCCCAAAAGGTGTGGGGGGGGGCAGCTATCTAGGACTGATGCGATTATTAATCTGTCACCAGAACTGAGGTCTATCTAAGTCACATATGAATTAATAGAATAAATAAAATAGAAATCAGAAATGGCCATCCTGACTTTTCCTCTAATGCTGCTGTTCAGATGAATGATTCTTAATGACTCTCTGCTTTGGGTAGATCAGGCTCACATGGATACAGATTATGGAATGCTGTACTCCTGACTGGACAACCTCTATAATCATACTACAACATAATAATCAAATATGCCACTTTCTAATCCTTTTTCATTCTAACAGATAAGATTTAATATAATGTAACTGCATTCAGCTTGTATCAAGCAATGGAATAGGACATGTTCTATTTTTTTGCGGAACGGACACACAGACATACGGAAACGGAATGCACACCGAGTAACTTCCGTTTTTCTTGTGGACCCATTCAAATGAATGGTTCCGCATACGGTCCACAGAAAAACTGGAATGGACACAGAAAGTAAATACATTTGTGTGCATGAGCCCTTCAGACTTCATCTGGAAATTCACTGAATTCACTGAGGGAACACTCTAGGAAAAACTGATAGATTATTTTATGTCTAGAAAAGGGCCTGCTGCATGATGTCAGATATCTCCACTAGTGTTGGGCGAGCATGCTTTCCTGAACACTATATTCGTGCAGCATATCGCGGTGTTCGGCCGAACACCTCATGTGCTCGAGCGCCATGCTTGAGTCCCCTTCCCAGCACGTTTCTTGGCTGCTACACAGTCAATCATCGTGTGTTGAGGTACTGACATTCACTGTAATGCCGTAGCTATGTTGGCTACTGGCATTACAGTGATTGGCTGGCCGGGAACGTGTCATCGGGTGCTATATAGCACCCGGTGACATGTGACTTAGTTCAGTCTGAGTCAGGGAGAGCTGCTGCTAGGAGGGACAGATAGTGTAGGGATAGAAATTGGCTAGGCAGGGCTAGTTTTTCTGTTTAAAAGACCCAAAAGTCCTTTTAAGGACTATTGTTTTATCTGGCTGCAATATATATTATATATATATTTTTTTTTTGGGGGGGGGCAAAAATAGCGCAAGTTTGCTTGACCTTAATACCACATGTGCAGAGTGTGCTGTATAACGTTTGTGTATCCCAACGTTTGTGTATCCCAACGTTTGTGTATCCTAAATACCTGACATCCAGTGTAATTTTTTCTGCCGCTAATCAAGGCGTCATTACCTGCGCAGCGTTTGCTGTATAACGTTTGCGCAAGGAGGAACAGATAATGTAGGAATAGAAATTGGCTGCCGCTAATCAAGGCGACATTACCTGTGCTGCGTATGCAGTATAGCGTTTGTGTATCCTCAATACCTGACATTCGGTGTAATTTTTTATGCCGCTAATCAAGGCGACATTACCTGTGCTGCATGTGCGATATAACGTTTGTTTATCCTAAATACCTGACATCCGGTGTGATTTTTTTCTGTCGCTTATCAAGGTGACATTACCTGCGCAGCGCCTGCTGTATCACGTTTGTGTATCCTAAATACCTGACATTCGGTGTAATTTTTTCTGCCACTAATCAAGGCGACATTACCTGTGCTATGTCTGCTGTATAACGTTTGAACATCCTAAATACTTGGGAGTCCAAAATGCATCCAGACATCCTCCCCATGCTGTTCCCAAACCATTTCAGTGTTTTTTCCATCATTTTCTGACCTTTTCCTGTGAACCAGACAACCTCCCCTCTTCAGAGCAGGGTGTGTCTGGTTTAGTGCTCTGGTTCTCCCATTGACTTCCATTGAGCTCAGGTGCTCTGTAGAGCACTCAAACATCACCAAGTGTTCTACCTGAACACCAGAGCACCCGAGCACTTTGGTGCTCGATCAACACTAATCTCCACTAAACTCTTGCAACCTTTGTTGAACCACTGTACACTTTATATCTGTGTTGGCCTTGATAGACTGGTGACAGGTTAATGCAGCTTTATCCATCCAGTACAAGGGGTTGGTTCCCGAAATTAGTACCTTGTACCGATTGTGTCACTCCTACCATTCCATTTTTATGACAAGCTATTATGGTCAAGGTCCCCTCTTGTTACATTGTTTGTTCATTTGTCTTAATAACTTGTTATTTTATTTTAACATTAGTTATTTAACTCCTTCCAGTACATGTAGGTGCAACAAGTAAGCAGATCACACATTGAACTGTACATGTACGGTGCACTCATCGGGTGTGCAAAGGAGTTGTGCTGGCTGGATCAAGGTAGGGGTCCAACTGTTAGTGACAACCAGGCCCATGCTTCAACTGCTGGCATCGGAGATAACTCCAATGCTGGAGGTTTAACCCCTTTGATGCTGCGGTCAATGCTGACTACTGCATCTAAGTGATTTACAGTGGGAGTGGACTTCCTCACTCACCCTGTTGGGTACCCATGATTCGATCGAGGGGTGCTTATGGTTGCTATGGCAGCTGGAGTTCTCAAGAAGGCCTCCAGGTCTGCTAGCTACCAAAGACTACGATCGATAGCCACAGCCAATGTCTTATAGGTGAACTGTCGATGTAAAACTGACAATACAGTATGTATAGTAATGAATTGTACCACTGGTCAGACCCTCAAAAGTTCAAGTTCCCTACTGGTGCTAAAAAAAAAGTAAAAAATAAGTGTTGCTTAAAATAAAAATAATAAAAGTGAAAAAAGCCCTTTCCATATCAAGCAATTTATTATTGAAATAAAAATAAAATAAATAAAAAATAGACATATTTGGTATCATCATATCCATAATAATGTGCACTATGCCAGAACAGCAATTTTTTGGTGACCTGGGCTTCCAAATAGCATAATATCATACGATCAAAAAGTCACATGTAAGTCATTCTCTATGTCAGGGGCTGCTGTATACAAGTTGCAGCTTCTCCGATCGCCACCGGAGGGAGCCAGAGCATACCCAGAAGCGGGCACTTCTGGGTTTGCACGCACTCAGATGCCATGGTCAGGATTGACCATGACATCTGAAGTGTTAAGTGTCAGCGGCCGGCATTATTGTAAGAAACAGCAGGTACCCTGTAGCTAGGGTGCCTGCTCCGCTCAATAGCAGGTGCCATCTCTAAACACCCAGCCAGTGCCATACTAGTAGAAGCAGTTAAATGCTCACTAAACCCCTTGATAAATAACCTGAGAGAAATAGAGGCACATTTTATTAAGACCAGCTTTTAGACGCTGGTCTTAATAAAGGCCCATAGCTGGCGGTGGTTCCAGCATCCAGCACCAGTGCTGTCTTACATTTAGATCATTTTCTACGCCTAAAACAGGCATGGACAGTAATGAATGAGATGGGCCTATCAGCCTGTCCCCTTCCCCGCCCACAATTTTAGACCTGGCATGGCGAAGTCACAGATAGTGGCGCAACTAACCATTGTGCCGCCATCTGCAACTGAAATAGTTTCAGAATAGTACGTGACCCCAATAGTTTCCAAAATAGGGTTACGTCTCAGGGGTTTCATTTATTATTTGACTCCATAGCCTTTACAGTTGTCAGCAGAAGCTGTGTAAATCATCACACTGGGCTTCCAAGTGCTCATGGTGCTCTTTTACTCGTGAACTTTGTCATATGTCCAGGAAAAAGATTAGGCCATATGTAGTGAGGAATTTGGCTTATGATTCCCTGCCAACCCCCCTTTGTGTCACAGCCATGTCACATCTGGCCACATGTACAATAACAAAACAGGATAGGAGATCAGCTAAGCGGGGGGGGGGGGGGGGTCGCTGTTCCTAAACTTGGTAGTGAGGAACTTCGCACCTTTCTAGTCTGAATGGAGCCTGACCACTCTTCAGGAGGAAGCATGCTGAGGATTTATAACCCCTCAGCAACCTCAAAGAGTTTCCTGCAGCCAGGCCGGCGCCATAATTTCATAAGGATTTATGAAATTATGCCGCGACCGAGCCAATGACCGAGGACAGTTCTACAATCCTGAAGACGAGCGGGATGTGGCCCTGTAACTTCTACGGTTCTAGGATCCACGGTTGGGGAGAAAGGTGTAACTCCTAGAAGAAACCCAGTAGCTTAGCTGTGTTTGGTCTCATAACATGCCTTGGCATGAGGTGGGATGTTGTGCACCATAACAGGTTTTGGAGATTTTCCTGGCCCATTTGGAGGGAGGGGGGAAGTGTGACACCCCCAGGAGCAGATGGGGCGGGGAAGACAAAGCTATAATAATGCTGACCCAAGCAGAAGCCAGTGCCTTTTTCTAAGGCAAGGCCTCTGTCTGCACAGTGTTAGAAAAGGCACAGGAACCGCTGACCTCACCGCCTTCCACGTGACTACAGCAAAGCATATCATCTCAAGTAACTATTATTCTGTTCAATTCTGTTGTTCCATACCACTTGTATTTGCATCTTCTGGGTATATAGTTGTATCTAGTGAGCCCTTAAGGCGATTAAATATATAATTTAATCTTGTGCTGTTCTTGTATCTCAATCGCGAACTCCCCACATCCGTGGTCTCGGTAATATTGTAAAATGCTACCAGGTTGGCTACTCACCCGATATAATCCGCTAACGGACCGGAGTTATATCAAACGAGAGCTGGTGGCAGTACTACTGGGCTGATCTCTCAGCCGGTCAGGATTGTGAGTGAGCGTATCACCACGCAGGGATCGTGTGGATACCCTCTCTCCCTTCCTGTGCCCGTGTGGACAGGAGGCGGCTGTGAAAAACCATGCTGTACGTAACCTTACACACCCTGAGGGGGCGTGGAACATCACGTGTTGGTAGGCAAAGACTGAACCGTACCGCGTGATTCCCACGTAAGCCCGCGCAGGGGCGGGTTTGCGGGTCCGGTTCGTCACAGGCCATATGTAGGGTGTCTCTAATATCAGGGCTCACTCTTCACACTGGCATATGCTGAGCACATCATAGTGGGCACTGAAATGGCATATCTGTGGAAAAATAGCAAATTTCACTGTGCTACATTTTATGTGTATGCAGTCATTTTTTCAAAACAAATGTGGAGTAAAATTGCTCACTACACCCCTGGGTAAATTCTGTGATGGTTGATGTTTCTAAAATAGGGTTTTTATTTTTTTACTTCACCTCAAATCATCTTCAGTTGTCGACCAATGCTGTATAAATAAAAAAAAGTAGGCCTCAAATGCACATGGTGCTCTTTCTCTTCTGAGCCCTGCAGTGTGCCCAAACACCACATGGAGGTCTTGTCATATTTAGGAAACATTATGTTGCAAAATTTATGGTGCTTTTTCCTCCTGTTACCTCTTGTGAAAATGAAACATTTGAGGCTAAAATTACATATAACTGCAATTCATTTTTGCCATTCAAAAAGTTATACTAAACATCTATGGCAGGGCTGGACAACCTGAGGCTCTCCAGCTGTTGTAAAACTACAACTCCCACCATGCCCTGCTGTAGGATGATAGCTGTAGGCAGACTGGGCATGCTGGGAGTTGTAGTTTTGCAACAGCTGGAGAGCCACAGGTTGGCCAGCCCTGATCTATGGGGTCAAGTCCTTCACTATAATATTGAATGCCTTGTAGGGTTTAGTTTCCAAAATGAAGTAACTTTGTTAGGGTGTTACACTGTACTAGTACCTCAGGGCTCTACAAATGTGACATGGAAACTGAGAATCATTCTGGCAAAATCTGCTTTCCAAAAATCAAATGGCGTTCCTGCCCTTCTGACCCCTGCCAAGGGCCCATTCAGCACTTTATAACCTCATATGGGGTGTTGTATAACAAAATGTCGAGTGATTTTTCTCCTGTTACCACTGTTGAAAATAAAAAATCTGGGGCTAAAGTAACATTTTATTGGAGAAAATATTATTTTTCATTTTCAGTCAAGTTTTTTTAAATTTTAAGAAATGCTTGTAAGGTTAAAGCACATCCCTTGATACATTTCTTGAGGGGTGTAGTTTACAAAATGGGGTCACTTTTTGGGGGTTGCTACTGTAGGATTACCTCAGAGTCTCTCAAAATATGACATGGTGCCTGAAAACCATTCCAGCAAACTCTGCCCTTCAAAAGCCAAATGGTGCTCCTCTTCTAAACCCTTCTATGTGTCCATACAGCAGTTTATGACGACATCTGTACTAGGTGAGATTTTCCTGTAGTGCTCTGTTAAGATAAATTTTCACTCCAATTTATATGAATAAATACAATGGATACATTTGCCTCAGTTATTGTTGTATTATTTATTTGCTTAGTAAATGAAAAAGTTAGCAGTGTTCATTAAAATGTTAAACCATTTTGTTGTCAGTGTTAGAATTAGCAGCAGAGTAAAGAAGGAGGTTTCAAATTGCAGATCAGAGTGTAAAAAGGGAAAAAGTAGGCAAATCACAAAGGGGGAAGGGTGATTCACAAAGGCTGTGTATATGTGCAGAGAAAAAGGAGACCGCCTGCAGCTGACTATATACGGGGAGAATAGGAAATCACACCCTACTCAGCATCAGTGTCTATCAGCAGAAGACAAAAGCAATCTCTCATATACGAAGGAAAACTCAGAAAAGAGATAAGGCTAACCTCATATACAAGAGCTAGTGGATGCAGCAACATCCTAGACACACAGTCCACTGTATCCATTATGTATTACTGGAAGGAATATGCCATGGTGTAACAGGTTGCAAACTTAATATTAAGGGGCTTGAATATGAATGAAGGAATATAGACTACCTGAAAGTTAGAAAGTTTTAAAAAAAATTGTTTGCTTCATCTTAAATGTGTTCAAAGCCTTTTCTATTCACTAAATTAGAGATGAGCGAATCATTCAAAATTTGCCTCGCCGAATATTCGCCGAATTTCTGACAAGATTCGTATTTAAACAAAATTATTCGTCGAATCAACGTAAATAAAAATACACGTTTTTTGCGAACATTCCTGCACAAATTACGTATGTACATTCAGCGTAATTAAAATACGCAATACCTAAGCATTAGCGTTCAAAAGTGCGTACGAATCCTTAGCGTACTATTGAGTGAATAATTGAAATCCCCTTTCTTTCTTTGTAAGTTTGTACTGGAGGTGTGGCTACTCCATTTGGTCATGCACTCCTGACCAGCCCATCTGCCCCATAGGTTGATTTTAATTAGTGTAACTATAAAGCTGAGTGGACTCGGCATGCATGTTGGTACCTGCATCCCTGAATTAGTGGAGGCCTTTGAAGCACCAGAAATGGCAAAAGGCAGAGGGGATCCAGCATGCATGTGGAACCAGCACCCCCTGATTATACGGAAGCCAAGGTTGGCACATAACAGGTAGGAAATAGTGTTAGGTTCCCATCCTACAGAGATCACCTTGACTATTTGGTGGATGGGCCCAGATAATTTTGTACAAAATATATTTGCCAAGAATCTCTAATTTACTAAACAAGCATAGCATTAGCTTCAGAATACCTCATATCACTATGGCATTTTGCGCTTTATCTGGTTGGCAGTGTGCTGTTGCATTGTATGTATTTTCCTTTCCTTGTGCATTTAGCCATAGCAACGTGCACCTGCGCACTGGGATGTGCTGACTGAAATCCCCTTTCTTTCTTTGTAAGTTTGTACTGGAGGTGTGGCTACTCCATTTGGTCATGCACTCCTGACTAGCCCATCTGCCCCATAGGTTGATTTTAATTAGTGTAACTATAAAGCCAAATAGACTCAGCATGCATATTGGTACCTGCATCCCTGAATTAGCGGAGGCCTTTGAAGCACCAGAAATGGCAAAAGGCAGAGGGGATCCAGCATGCATGTGGAACCAGCACCCCCTGATTATACGGAAGCCAAGGTTGGCATATAACAGGTAGGAAATAGTGTTAGGTTCCTGTCCTACAGAGATCACCTTGACGATTTGGTGGATGGGCCCAGATAATTTTGTACAAAATATATTTGCCAAGAATCTCTAATTTACTAAACAAGCATAGCATTAGCTTCAGAATACCTCATATCACTATGGCATTTTGTGCTTTATCTAGTTGGCAGTGTGCCATTGCATTGTATGTATTTTCCTTTCCGTGTGCATTTAGCCATAGCAACGTGCACCTGCGCACTGGGATGTGCTGACTGGAATCCCCTTTCTTTCTTTGTAAATTTACTAAAAACACGATACAATAAGTGCATAATAGGACACATTGCAGTACCAGAAAAAGAATACACACAATGGGCTAAAGTGCTGAACCATTAAAAACAGTGTTGCTAAAATACAGCAAAGACATAAGTATGCAAACATTTTAGTGCAATCAATTTCACATTTGCAAGCATAAAAGGCTCAGATATACGTTTGAGTCTCTCCTTATGGATGCTAGTTGGCATGATAAAACACTGATAAAAGAAAAAGGATCAAGGGCACACTGCTATTTGGAAATAAAAATGTGCAATAGGTACCACTGCAATTATATATACGACTATACCGTAGCAAACTAGTACCATAAAAACTTACATTTTATTAAAAACAAGGAAAATACCTAAAATATATAAAACAAAAAAATAAAACGTAAACAGATATTTGTCTGAACAATAATCTGCTTGAACGATAGTAGATGTTGACCACATTATATGGAGACTGACATACACATTGTAGTAGCTTATTATGGTCTCTGTTTTACACTTATTGGTATTTGCATCAAGGGAAAATATATGAAATATCTTTTGCTGTTGTTCCCTCCACAAGAGTATTTCCAGTAAGATATAGCATTCCCAGTCACACGTGGTTAGATGTTAATTATATCTCCAAGTTAGCATGATGACATACAGAAGTTGTAATGTCAATAATATCTCCTTAAAGGGGTTCTCCAGGAATTAAGAAAATGAAAATACTTAAATATTATTTTATTATAAATATATTCCCAAATATCTTTCATTAGTTATAATGGCTTGTTTTGTCTGGGGAGGAATCATTAGGGGAAACAAATTGCCCGCCGTCCTATTAATCCACACAAAACCTGTCCTAATCACACAGGAGGACAAGTTACTTATAACACTGAGGTAAAGAGCTACCTCATCCTCCTCTCTGCTCTGCTTGTCAGGGGTTATGATCCTGAATACAGTTTAATATGATATTTAGCTGAATTTTTGTGGGCATGGAGTTCATGAGGCGACATGAAGTACAGAGAGGACGGACAGGACAGACTGTGGTAATGGAGACTGCATACTAGTGCTGCTGCTCATTACCACATCTGCTCATTCCTACAGAGATTCAGCTAAAGATCTTATCCTCTGAATTTAGGATCATAATACCTGACAAGCAAAGCAGAGAGGAGGATGAGGCAGCTCTTTACCTCAGTGTTGTGAAATACCTCAGTGTTATAAAATATCATCCTGTGTGATTAGGACAGGTTCTGTGTGTACTAACAGGATGGCGGCCATTTTGTTTCTCCTAATAATTGCTCTCCAGACAAAACGGGCTATAATAACTAATGAAAGGTATTTGAGAATATATTTATAATGAAGTAATATGTAAGTATTTTAATTTTCTTAATTCCCGGAGAACCCCTTTAAACTGGACATCTGGTAAAGATTTTCTTTTAGTTGTTAGTATATATAGGCTTAGATGGTATAAAGATGTTACTTGAAATAAAGTTGAATAGTAGCACTCAGTTCATATGTCCTTATAATAGGGATCAATCCCAAAAGGTATCATGAAGTAGTTAGTATACACGTGCCTGGATAGTCACAATCTGCGTGTGTAATAAAGCATAAATGACATAACATAGAATAGTTCTCTAATGTTAGTCGTTTACATTACCAGTCCGTGGTAAAACGGGAGATATCCACTCCACACTCAGTCCGGATAAGCCGCTATAGTGCGGGGTCTGCTGTGGCATCCCAGGTGACTCACCGCGTAGCGGACCTCGTGACTATGCTAGAGTTCCACAGGTCCTGGAAGCGAATGTATTTTCGCAGGTCCTGGAAGACAAGTGCTTGTTTGTAGATTTCTCACCAGCTGGTTATCTCATATTGTTTGTTGTCAGTATCAATAGAGATATGTCATTATTTCTCACGGCGCCGTGTTAGTATAAGAGACTCCTTGTACCATATGCATTTCGGAGTAACAACTCCTTCTTCAGTGGAGTAACAGGAGTTGTTGAAGAAGGAGTTGTTACTCCGAAACGCGTATGGTACAAGGAGTCTCTACTACTAAAACGGCGCCATGAGAAATAATGAAATATCTCTATTGATACTGACAACAAAAAATACAAGATAACCAGCTGGGGTCTTCCAGGACCTGGTAAGATACATCGCCTTCCAGGACCTGTGGAACACGTGGCCGGAGTCTAGTCACGAGGTCGAGTGTGGAGTGGATATCTCCCGTTTTACCGCGGACTGGTAATGTAAACGACTACCATTAGAGAACTATTCTATGTTATGTCATTTATGCTTTATTACACACGCGGATTGTGACTATCCAGGCATATGTATACCAACTACCTCATGATACCTTTTGTTATCGATCCCTATTATAAGGACATATGAACTGAGTGCTACTATTCAACTTTATTTCAAGTAACATCTTTATACCATCTAAGCCTATATATACTAACAACTAAAAGAAAATCTTTACCAGATGTCCAGTTTAAGGAGATATTATTGACATTACAACTTCTGTATGTCATCATGCTAACTAGGAGATATAATTAACATCTAACCACGTGTGACTGTGAATGCTGTATCTTACTGGAAATACTGTTGTGGAGGGAACCACAGCAAAAGATACTTCATATATTCTCCCTTGATGCAAATACCAATAAGAAGAGATGAGCGAATTTTTCAAAAATTCGATTCGGCTGGTTCGCCGAATTTTCTGAAAAGATTTGCTTTGATCCGAATAAATTTGTGGCGAATCGCCTTAAAAAACGGCTATTTCCGGGCTGCAGAGTACCTGGATAGTGGTGTAGAACACTGTGCCTTGCAGTAAAACACATACGGAGTGTACTGTGGTAGTGAAATAATACTGTGAGCCAGTGTGACACACACATAACTGGCGTCGCTCTTAGAATCGCTGCACACTTTACTTTTAAAAATTCGAGTGTTCAAAACAAACAGGGTTTCCTGTATACTTGAGCTATGAATCATGGAATAGGACTACAGAACGTACCAAAAATGTACGAGTGACATGCTGCTGCCGAGAAGAAGGTCCAAAAAATACTAATCAATTTACTAGGCCAACGAGATGGCACCGTAAGAGCAGCTACAAGAGGCAGCAGCAGTCGGACAAATTTACTAGGCCAACGGGTGGCACCGTAACAGCAGCTGCAAGAGGCAGCAGCAGTCGAATACATTTACTAGGCCAACGAGTGGCACCGTAACAGCAGCTGCAAGAGGTAGCAGCAGTCGGACAAATTTACTAGGCCAACGAGTGGCACCGTAACAGCAGTTGTAAGAGGCAGCAGCAGTCGGACAAATTTACTAGGCCAACGAGTGGCACCGAAACAGCAGCTGCAAAAGGCAACAGCAGTCGAATACATTTCAAGGCCACAGAGTGGCACAGTAACAGCATCTGCAAGAGGCAGCAGTCAAATACATTTCAAAGCCACAGAGTGGCACAGTAAAAGCATCTGCAAGAGGCAGCAGCAGTCGAACACATTTCAAGGCCACAGAGTGGCACCGTAACAGCAGCTGCAAGAGGCAGCAGCAGTTGAATACATTTCAAGGCCACAGAGTGGCACAGTAACAGCATCTGCAAGGGGCAGCAGTCGAATACATTTCAAGGCCACAGAGTGGCACAGTAACAGCATCTGCAAGAGGCAGCAGTTGAATACATTTTAATGCCACAGAGTGGCACAATAAAAGCATCTGCAAGAGGCAGCAGTTGAATACATTTGAAGGCCACAGAGTGGCAAAGTAACAGCATCTGCAAGAGGCAGCAGTCAAATACATTTCAAGGCCACAGAGTGGGAGAGGCAGCAGGAGTCGTACAAATTTTAATGAGACAGACTGGCACAGTGACATACTCTGG
Source organism: Rhinella marina (assembly GCA_900303285.1). NCBI lineage: Eukaryota > Metazoa > Chordata > Amphibia > Anura > Bufonidae > Rhinella > Rhinella marina. The sequence goes on along the minus strand of ONZH01006890.1, from coordinate 4,094 downwards.
GAGAGGCAGCAGCAGTCATAAAAATGTAAATGCAACATACCGTAGAGTGGCACAATTACATAATTTGGAGGTAGCGGCAGCTAGGAGACAGCATGTGGAGGCGGCGGCAGCATGAATAGACCGCAGAGTGGCATAATTACATACTTTGGAGGTAGCGGCAGCTAGGACACAGCGCGTGGAGGCGGTGGCAGCAGCATGAGTAGGCCACAGAGTGGCACAATTACATAATTTGGAGGTAGCGGCAGCTAGGACACAGCGTGTGGAGGTGGTGGCAGCAGCATGAGTAGGCCACAGAGTGGCACAATCACATAATTTGTAGGTAGCGGCAGCTAGGACACAGCGTGTGGAGGCGACGGCAGCAGCATGAGTATGCCACAGAGTGGAAAAATCAAATAATTTGGAGGTAGCGGCAGCTAGGACACAGCGTGTGGAGGCGGCAGCAGCAGCATACCGTAGAGTGGCACAATTACATAATTTTGAGGTAGCAGCAGCTAGGACAAAGCGTGTGGAGGCAGCGGCAGCAGCATGAGTAGGCCACAGAGTGGCACAATTACATAATTAGGAGGTGTAGGCAGCTAGGACACAGCGTGTGGAGGCGGCAGCAGCAGCATCAGGCCACAAAGTGGCATGGTGACATAGCCTGGAGGTGACAGCAGTAGCATGAGGAGACCTGATTGTTGAGGTGGCAGCAGCATCAGAAGGCTACATATTGGGTCACTGAAAGAGTGGAGAGGTGGGTGGCAATACCAGTCACTGGTAATGATGCTGGGTGGTAGAAGGAGCAGCTGGCAGATGTGTGGCATTAGGCGGGTGGCAGCATCATAAGAGTGGCTGAGGCAGGTAGCCTGAAGAATACAGTCTCATTTGTCAAGGTTTGGGTGACGCATCATGGCTGATCTAATCTGATGCATCAGGCGTTGGTGGGTGGAAATCCTGGCTGATCCACGCCTGATTCATCTTGACAAAGGTGAGTCTTTCCATATTTTGGAAGGACAGGCGAGTTCTCCTTGGGGTAACTATGGCCCCAGCCGCACTGAACACCCGCTCTGATGTCACACTACTAGCCGGGCAGGACAGCTTCTCCAGTGCAAACTCGGCCAGTTGCGGCCACAATCCAGTTTGGCCGCCCAGTAGTCCAGCGGATCTTCAATGTGGGGTGGCAGGGTGCTGTCCAAGTAGGTCACCACCTGCTGGTTCAGGGTCTGCTCCTGATCTACCTGCTGCTGCAGAGTACTTTCCGCACTTGGCGGGTGAAGAAAGCTGCTCATCAGCGACTCCAGACTCAAGTTGCTGCTGATGGAGCTGGTACTGCTCCTAACCCCCCCCCACCCCTCCACAGCAGCCGTGGCAGTGGTACATGAGCGCTGAGGGACCCCCCAGTCAGACCTACGAGAGGATGGACGATGACGCAGATAGGCAGCAGCCAACTGACTACATAGGATGTCTCTATAGTACTTCAGTTTGTCCTCCCTCTCAGCAGGTGAAAAAAAGGCCCCCATTTTAGACCGGTAGCGAGGGTCCAAGAGGGTGGAGAGCCAGAAGTCATCCCTCTGCTGGATGGTGACTATTTGGCTGTCACTACGTAAGCAAGTGAGCATGCATCGGGCCATTTGCGCAATTGACTCGGAGGGACTCCCTGCCTCCAACTCCACTGTATACTGCCATGGTGTCTCTGGGTCATCTGCCTCATCTTCCTCATCTCCCTTTACCTCCTCTGGCTGCTCCTGCTCCTCCTCTTCTGTCACCTGGGTAGAAAAACCACTAAATGCTTGTGCTCCAATGTCCTCCTCCAGTTCAGCCCCCACCGGACTCATGTGGCTGAGATTCAGTCTCCACGTCTCCAGTCCCCTGACCATAAAGATTTTGCAGCATCTGTTTCAGGACATCTGCTCATACCGTAGTCCTGGAGACTGACAAATAACGTGGCCTCCTCAAAGGGCCTGAGCAAACGGCAGGTGTCAAGCATGAGCTGCCATTGGCTGACATCAAAATTACACAGGGGAGTACTCCTGTCTACTTGGATCATTAAGAAATCGTTTATGGCCTTTCTCTGTTCGTACAGTCGGTCCAACATATGGAGGGTAGAATACCAATGGGTGGAAACGTCACATATCAGCCTATGTTGGGGGACGCCATTCTGCCGCTGCAGCTCAAGGAGGGTGTGATTGGCGCTGTAGGAATGGCTGAAGTGCATGCAAAGTTTCCTGGCCATTTTTAGAATGCTTTGCAGTTGGGTATAAGACTTGAGGAACCGTTTTACAACCAGATTAAATACGTGCGCCATGCAGGGCACATGGCTCAGCCCTCCATGGCACAGCGCGGATACCATGTTCTTTCCGTTATCTATCACCATGGTTCAGATTTTTAGTTGTCCCGGAGAAAGCCAGCAATCGATTTCTACTTTCATGACGCGGAGCAGTTCCTCCTCTGTGTGACTTCGTTCGCCCAGGCAAACCAGGCTTAGAACTGCATGACACCGCCGATCCCTGCACATGTGGTACGCTGGAGTTACGCTGCACTATGACTTGGCCCTGCAGTGGAGGCTGAGGTGGTGGAAAAGGAGCCGGACATTAGCGCAGGATCAGCAGTTTAACAACGAGGAGGAGAAAGTGGCGTCACCTATTCAAGTTGCTCGAGTGGCTGGGCAGGAAGCACATTGACCCAGTGGGCCGTAAAGGACATGTACTGTCCCTGACTGTAGTTACAACTCCACACTTCGGCGCTGCTGTGCACTTTGGCAGACACCGACAGGTTCAAGGACTGGGCCACCTTCTCTTCTACATTTTTTTGCAGGGCTGGTACTGACTTTTTGGCAAAGAAATGACGGCTTGGGACTCTCCACCTCGTCTCGGCACAAGCCATTAGTTCTCAGAATGGTGCAGAGTCCACAAGTTGAAAAGGGAAGGACTGCAGCACAAGCAACTTGGACAGGAGCACGGTCAGCTTCTGCACTGTAGGATGGCTGGACGCGTACTGCTGTCTCTTTGAAATTGCCTGAACGACTGCTGCCGTAATGAGTATCGAGGAATAAGAGGAGGAGGAGCAGGAGCATCTGGAGCGGTAGATAATGACAGACAGCTCCCTTCGGCAGAGGTGCTGGAGCCTTGACTGCCTGAAATGGGATGCATGCCACTGGGTGATGCTGCTGTTGCTGCTGCCGACTGGACTGCCACATCTAAGCCACGGTTCTCCCAGGCCACTTTGTGGTGAAGCTGCATATGTTGGCGCAGGGCCGTGGTGCCAACATTAGCACCCTGGCCACGCTTCACTTTCTGACCACAGATTCTACATATAGCCATGTTCACCTCCTCAGGCATCTTAACAAAAAACTTCCACACCGCCGAGTAGGTGATTTTACCACCAACACTCAGCACTAACTGAATGGTACCTCCGCTGCCTGGCTGAGCCCCTGCCCCTCTCTTTTCATGGCCGGAAAGCACCTGCGAAGAGTGCGGTCTACCCCGTGCCCGTTTGGCTCCCGACCTCGCACTGCTGCCACTCCGCTGACTAACGGCCACACAACCGACTTGCTCCCTGAACCGCTGCCTGACACGCAAGCTGTCAGTCTCGTCTGCAGATGATGATAATGATGATGAAGCCCTTGTTTCACCCGGCTCCCAAGTGCGATCAGCTACATCATCATCAACTACAGTATGCACGTCGCTAATGTCCTCCTCAACTGTCTTGGTGTACAAAGCCTGACCGCTCTCAACATCACCTCCCACTACACTCTCCTCATCAATACTTGACCGCCTACTGGAAGGAGCGGATTTCTGCCCCACCTCTTGGCTTCCCAGTAGCTGCTGACTGTCCTCATGTAGTTTGTCCTCGCTGTATAGTGGCGCAGAGCACACAGCATATAGTACTTCTCTGGCTGAGGGAACCGAAAAGGACAGAGTCAGGTTGAGGACAGGTGAGGGCACTGGAGCTGCTTCAGGCCCATGCCAATAGAGATGAGGGAACATGCTCATCCGAGCTTGGTGCTCGTTCGAGCAGTAGGATATTCGCATATGCTCGCTACTCGGACGAGCATATCGCGATCCTCGAGGAAATGGCAACTTCCTCTTCCTGCATGTTAGCCGCCTTTTTTCAGC
>ONZH01006889.1:0-48295 GCA_900303285.1 Rhinella marina | reverse complement strand
GACCCGAAAAGAGCTCCTGGGAGGGGTCAAGGGTGGGATGACTCTGTTGGCCAGGTGTGGAGGAAGGAGGGTCAGAGTGAGACTGTGTGGATGACTGGCTGGTGGACAACTGTGTGGAAGCGCTATCGGCTATCCATTGCACCACCTGTTCAACCTGCTCAGGCCTCAACAGCGGTGTAACCCGCCCCCTGCTTAACTGTCCCATAAAGGCAGGGATTCTGGATGAGCGGGATCCTGGCTGACCCTCACCAGCACGCATTGTATCCCCACTGGCTTCAACAAGGCCCCCCAACAGCATTTCCGCGCCCCCGTCCTCGTCCACGTCCTATTCCGCTAGCCCCCCGCCGCATGTTTTTTTTTTTTTACAATATTTTGCCTTCACAGCCGTGAAATTAGTTTGCAAGAGAACGCACAGTACAGTTGCCAGTTAAGGCCTATATATTGTATTTTTAAAGGTACACAGCCGTGTACTGAGTGATCAGACGGTGTGTATGAACAACAGTTATGAGAAATTACTTTGCAAGAGAACGCACAGTACAGTTGCCAGTTAAGGCCTATATATTGTATTTTTCAAGGTACACAGCCGTGTACTCAGTGATCAGACGGTGTGTATGAACAACAGTTATGAGAAATTACTTTGCAAGAGAACGCACAGTGCAGTTGCCAGTTAAGGCCTATATATTGTATTTTTCAAGGTACACAGCCGTGTACTCAGTGATCAGACGGTGTGTATGAACAACAGTTATGAGAAAATTACTTTGCAAGAGAACGCACAGTACAGTTGCCAGTTAAGGCCTATATATTGTATTTTTCAAGGTACACAGCCGTGTACTCAGTGATCAGACGGTGTGTATGAACAACAGTTATGAGAAATTACTTTGCAAGAGAACGCACAGTACAGTTGCCAGTTAAGGCCTATATATTGTATTTTTCAAGGTACACAGCCGTGTACTGAGTGATCAGACGGTGTGTATGAACAACAGTTATGAGAAATTACTTTGCAAGAGAACGCACAGTACAGTTGCCAGTTAAGGCCTATATATTGTATTTTTCAAGGTACACAGCCGTGTACTGAGTGATCAGACGGTGTGTATGAACAACAGTTATGAGAAATTACTTTGCAAGAGAACGCACAGTACAGTTGCCAGTTAAGGCCTATATATTGTATTTTCAAGGTACACAGCCGTGTACTCAGTGATCAGGACGGTGTGTATGAACAACAGTTATGAGAAATTACTTTGCAAGAGAACGCACAGTACAGTTGCAAGTTAAGGCCTATATATTGTATTTTTCAAGGTACACAGCCGTGTACTGAGTGATCAGACGGTGTGTATGAACAACAGTTATGAGAAATTACTTTGCAAGAGAACGCACAGTACAGTTGCCAGTTAAGGCCTATATATTGTATTTTTCAAGGTACACAGCCGTGTACTCAGTGATCAGACACACCTGTATGAACAACAGTTATGAGAAATTACTTGCAAGAGAACGCACAGTACAGTTGCCAGTTAAGGCCTATATATTGTATTTTTCAAGGTACACAGCCGTGTACTCAGTGATCAACGGGTGTATGAACAACAGTTAGAGAAATACTTTGCAAGAGAACGCACAGTACAGTTGCCAGTAAGGCCTATATATTGTATTTTCAAGGACACAGCCGTGTACTCAGTGATTCAGACGGTGTGTATGAACAACAGTTATGAGAAATTACTTTGAAGAGAACGCACATACAGTTGCCAGTTACAGGCCTATATATTGTATTTTCAAGGTACACAGTACTCAGTGTACTCAGTTATGATCAGACAGTTGCCAGTGTGTATTTTGAACAGTGACAGTTATGAGAAATTACTTTGCAGAGAACCACAGTGCAGTTGCCAGTTAAGGCCTATATATTTGTATTTTTCAAGGTACACACCGTGTACTCAGTGATCAGACGGTGTGTATGAACAACAGTTATGAGAAATTACTTTGCAAGAGAACGCACAGTACAGTTGCCAGTAAGGCCTATATATTGTATTTTCAAGGTACACAGCCGTGTACTCAGTGATCAGACGGTGTGTATGAACAACAGTTATGAGAAATTACTTTGCAAGAGAACGCACAGTACAGTTGCCAGTTAAGGCCTATATATTGTATTTTCAAGGTACACAGCCGTGTACTGAGTGATCAGACGGTGTGTATGAACAACAGTTATGAGAAATTACTTTGCAAGAGAACGCACAGTACAGTTGCCAGTTAAGGCCTATATATTGTATTTTTCAAGGTACACAGCCGTGTACTCAGTGATCAGACGGTGGTGTATGAACAACAGTTATGAGAAATTACTTTGCAAGAGAACGCACAGTACAGTTGCCAGTTAAGGCCTATATATTGTATTTTTCAAGGTACACAGCCGTGTACTGAGTGATCAGACGGTGTGTATGAACAACAGTATGAGAAATTACTTTGCAAGAGAACGCACAGTACAGTTGCCAGTTAAGGCCTATATATATGTATTTTTCAAGGTACACAGCCGTGTACTGAGTGATCAGACGGTGTGTATGAACAACAGTTATGAGAAATTACTTTGCAAGAGAACGCACAGTGCAGTTGCCAGTTAAGGCCTATATATTGTATTTTTCAAGGTACACAGCGTGTACTGGAGTGATCAGACGGTGTGTATGAACAACAGTTATGAGAAATTACTTTCAGAGAACGCACAGTACAGTTGCCAGTTAAGGCCTATATATTGTATTTTAATGTATACTGAGTGACGGTGTGTATGAACAACAGTTATGAGAAATTACTTTGCAAGAGAACGCACAGTACAGTTGCCAGTTAAGGCCTATATATTGTATTTTTCAAGGTACAAACCGCTGTACTCAGTAATCAGTATGAACAACAGTTATGAGAAATTACTTTGCAAGAGAACGCACAGTACAGTTGCCAGTTAAGGCCTATAATATTGTATTTTTCAAGGTACACAGCCGTGTACTCAGTGATCAGACACACCTGTATGAACAACAGTTATGAGAAATTACTTTGCAAGAGAACGCACAGTACAGTTGCCAGTTAAGGCCTATATATTGTATTTTTCAAGTACACAGCGTGTAACTCAGTGATCAGACGGTGTGTATGAACAACAGTTATGAGAAATTACTTTGCAAGAGAACGCACAGTACAGTTGCCAGTTAAGGCCTATATATTGTATTTTTCAAGGTACACAGCCGTGTACTGAGTGATCAGACGGTGTGTAATGAACAACAGTATGAGAAATTACTTTGCAAGAGAACGCACAGTACAGTTGCCAGTTAAGGCCTATATATTGTATTTTTCAAGGTACACAGCAGTAGTGTCAAATATAGTTTGGTATGTAGCAGAGCACCTAATACACCACTAATGCCTCTCTCTGTCCCTACTCCAGCAGCTATCCCTGAATACAGCAGCCCGTTCTCTGTAAAGTCTATATTGTAGTAAGCTATCACTGAAGTCCACTGTAGTAGCCCTGATAAGGGCTTTTAATCACGCTCCTGCCTATCCAACAGCTAAAATCTGTCTGTCCCTTCTCCAGCCTCTGTCCCTGACTAAGTTCACGCAGCATATGCGTACGAGCAGGAAGAGCTGAGTTTTTAATATTCGAGGTCACATGGTTTTTCCAGCCAATGCATGTAGACGCCGTTTTCGCGCTGCCAGCGTGCTCAGCGTGCATGTCAAACCCCCCCTGCATGGTGATTGGTGGAAAAAGAGCGCCAGGGAAGGTGGGAGGGGAAACGAATTCTAAGTGCGCCATCGCCGTTATACTCGAACGAAATCGAGTATGCCAAATAGCGTAGTATTCGATCGAATACCAGCTCGATCGAACACTACTCGCTCATCTCTAATTCTAACAGTCTATTCAGTAGGACTATCAGCTGTGTATCCACCTGACTTCTGCCCAACACAACTCATGGTCGTAACCCCATTTATAAGACAAGAAATCCCACTTATTAAACCTGACAGGGCACACCTATGAAGTGAAAACCATTGCAGTTGACTACCTCTTGAAGCTCATCAAGAGAATGCCAAGAGTGTGCAAAGCAGTAATCAAAGCAAAAGGTGGCTACTTTGAAGAACCTAGAATTTAAGACATATTTACAGTTGTTTCACACTTTTTTGTTAAGTATATAATTCCACATGTGTTAATTCATAGTTTTGATGCCTTCAGTGTGAATCTACAATTTTCATAATCATGAAAATACAGAAAACTCTTCGAATGAGAAGGTGTGTCCAAACTTTTGGTCTGTACTATATATATATATATATATATATATATATATATATATATATATATATCACTGGTTCACATTCAGCTTTGAGAGTACATAACTTAATTTTTTTCTTTCAAGTTACATTTAGTCACACACATTCTGTTGTATTACTGCAACAATCGCTACTGACATTTATAAAGTATAATGGACATGTCACAATCTTTGAAACCACAAACAAAATCATTATGAAAGATTATCATTCACAATATCATAATTATCGTACATTCAAATTCAATCATACTAACAATGTAGTTATAGAAAGTAGGAAAAGCAAGACTTTGAGCATTTACTTAGCAAATCATAATGCTAGTCAATCATCCTATCCTATCATCAGTGATAGGGTTTAACTGTTGCACTCCACTACAGATTGAAAGTTGCCATGCAAGCTTAGTCAACAGATTTTTCAAAGCTTTAGTTTCACTAATTTTTCTCACTAAATTAGAATATTATTAAAAAGTTAATTTATTTCAGTAATTCAATTCAAAAAGTGAAACTCATATATTGTAGTCATTACACACAGAGTGATCTTAATGTTGATGATTATGACTTATAGCTAATGAAAGCTCAAAAGTCAGTATCTCATAAAATTGGAATATTGCGAAAAAGTTCAATATTGTAGACTCATGGTTAGTGTTGGACGAGCATACTCTCCTTCCCGCACGTTTGTTGGCTGCTAGGCAACCAATAAACATGCAGGGAAGCACTGGAAATCACTGTAATGCCGTAGCCATGTTGGCTACTGGCATTACAGTGACTGGCTGGCCGGAACGCGCCATCGGGTGCTATAAAGCACTCGATGACACGTGGTTCGGTTCGGTTCATGGTAGACAGGTTTAGTTTGAATCTTTCCTTTTAAGGACTATTGTTTTATCTTGCTCATATTTATATCATTACTGCAACCTGCGCACAATTGTTTGGCCGCTGTTGACAGTGACACAACCTCTGCTACATCTCCTGTATATCAGTTACGCATCCTAAATACCTGTGACATTCAGTGTAATTTTTTTCGCGGCTGGTGACAGCAACATTACTTGAGCTACATCTGCTGTATAACGTTTGCGCATCCTAAATACCTGTGATATTCAGTGTAATTTTTTTGCCGCTGTTGACAGTGACATTACCTGCGCTATATCTCTTTGCACATCATAAATATCTGTGACATTCAGTGTAATTCTTTGTAAGTTTAGTTTTTTATTGGAGTGCCTGCTCCTTGTAATTTTTGGCAGCCCTTTTACTTCAGTGCATAGGCTTTATGAGTGTAGGAGTCCCACTACCTAAACAATTGTGCCACAATGTGAATGAGGCCCTCCTTTATGTGATATACAGGTTGTATCAGAGTGCCTCTTCCTTGTAATTTTTGGCAGCCCTTGCACTTTATATACAAGTAAATGTACAGGAAAGAATGTTTCCTAACAATATTTCCTCAAAAATCGATTTTATCTTCGGTTTTATTCGTATTATTGTCAGTCTGTAAAAGTGGCGTAATACTCGGACAACATTGTTGCCTGCAGCTACCTGGGAGTCCAAGATGCATCCAGACATCCTCCCCATGCTAAAGGAAAATACATAGATTGCAACCGCACACCGCTACCAGATGAAGCACAAAATGCCATAGTGATAGAGTATTCCAAAGCGCATGCTATGCTTGTTTAATAAATCAGAGACTCTTGGCAAATATATTTTGTACAAAATTATCTGAGCCCATTCACCACAATCGTCAAGGTGTTCTCTGCAGAATGGGAACCTAACACTATATCCTACCTGTTATGTGCCAGTCTTGGCTTCCATATAATCAGGGGGTGTTTTGTTCCACATGCATGTAATGTCCACTTGCCTTTTGCCATTTCTGGTGCTTCAAAGGCCTCCCCTACTTCAGGAGTGCAGACACTAACATGCATGCCGAATCACTCGGCTTTACAGTTGCATTGATTAAAAACAACCTGTGGGGCAAATGGGCTGGTCAGGAGTGCATGACCAAATGGAGTAGCCACACCTCCAGTACAAACTTGCAAAGGAAAAAAAAAGAGAAATTTCAGTCAGCACATCCCAGAGTGCAGGTGCTGGTTGCTATGGCCAAATACACTCACCGGCCACTTTATTAGGTACACCTGTCCAACTGCTCGTTAACACTTAATTTCTAATCAGCCAATCACATGGCGGCAACTCAGTGCATTTAGGCATGTAGACATGGTCAAGACAATCTCCTGCAGTTCAAACCGAGCATCAGTATGGGGAAGAAAGGTGATTTGAGTGCCTTTGAACGTGGCATGGTTGTTGGTGCCAGAAGGGCTGGTCTGAGTATTTCAGAAACTGCTGATCTACTGGGATTTTCACGCACAACCATCTCTAGGGTTTACAGAGAATGGTCCGAAAAAGAAAAAACATCCAGTGAGCGGCAGTTCTGTGGGCGGAAATGCCTTGTTGATGCCAGAGGTCAGAGGAGAATGGGCAGACTGGTTCGAGCTGATAGAAAGGCAACAGTGACTCAAATTGCCACCCGTTACAACCAAGGTAGGCAGAAGAGCATCTCTGAACGCACAGTACGTCGAACTTTGAGGCAGATGGGCTGCAGCAGCAGAAGACCACACCGGGTGCCACTCCTTTCAGCTAAGAACAGGAAACTGAGGCTACAATTTGCACAAGCTCATCGAAATTGGACAGTAGAAGATTGGAAAAACGTTGCCTGGTCTGATGAGTCTCGATTTCTGCTGCGACATTCGGATGGTAGGGTCAGAATTTGGCGTCAACAACATGAAAGCATGGATCCATCCTGCCTTGTATCAACGGTTCAAGCTGGTGGTGGTGGTGTCATGGTGTGGGGAATATTTTCTTGGCACTCTTTGGGCCCCTTGGTACCAATTGAGCATCGTTGCAACGCCACAGCCTACCTGAGTATTGTTGCTGACCATGTCCATCCCTTTATGACCACAATGTACCCAACATCTGATGGCTACTTTCAGCAGGATAATGCGCCATGTCATAAAGCTGGAATCATCTCAGACTGGTTTCTTGAACATGACAATGAGTTCACTGTACTCAAATGGCCTCCACAGTCACCAGATCTCAATCCAATAGAGCATCTTTGGGATGTGGTGGAACGGGAGATTCGCATCATGGATGTGCAGCCGACAAATCTGCGGCAACTGTGTGATGCCATCATGTCAATATGGACCAAAATCTCTGAGGAATGCTTCCAGCACCTTGTTGAATCTATGCCATGAAGAATTGAGGCAGTTCTGAAGGCAAAAGGGGGTCCAACCCGTTACTAGCATGGTGTACCTAATAAAGTGGCCGGTGAGTGTACATGTCAAAGGAAAATACATAGATTGCAACCGCACACCGCTACCAGATAAAGCACAAAGTGCCATAGTGATTAGTATTAGTATAGAGTATTCCAAAGCTCATGCTATGCTTGTTTAATAAATCAGAGACTCTTGGCAAATATATTTTATACAAAATTATCTGAGCCCATTCACCACAATCGTCAAGGTGTTCTCTGCAGAATGGGAACCTAACACTATATCCTACCTGTTACGTGCCAGTCTTGGCTTCCATATAATCAGGGGGTGTTTTGTTCCACATGCATGTAATGTCCACTTGCCTTTTGCCATTTCTGGTGCTTCATCCTCCCCATGCTGTTCCCAAACCATTTCAGTGGCGTTTCCATCAATTTCTGACTTTTTCCTGTGAACCACTGGATCAACTTAAAAACAGGCCGAACTGGATGGACAGATGTCTTTTTTCGGCCTTGTAAACTATGTTACTATGTTACTAACCAGACACCATCCTCTCTTCAGAGCAGGGGGTGCCTGGTTTAATGCTCTGGTGCTCTGTATAGCACCTGAGCATCCCAAAGTGTTCTACTCGAGCACCAGAGCACCCGAGCACTTTGGTGACACTATTCATGGTGTCACATGGTAATCAGTTAATAAGCACAAAACACCTGCAAAGGTTTCCTAAACCTTTAAATGGACTCTCAGTCTGGTTCAGTAGGACTTGACAGTTGTCCAGAAGACAGTTATTGACACCCTCTACAAGGCGGGTAAGCCACAAAAGGTCTTTGCCAAAGAAGCTGGCTGTTCATAAAATGCTATATCCAAGCATATTAAAGGAAAGCTGCGTGGAAGAAGAAAGTATGCAAGAAATATGGGCACACGAACAGGGATAACAACAGCCTTGAAAGGATGGTCTGCATCTTGAGTCAGTGCTTCAAGAGCAACCACACACACACGTATCCAGAACATGGGCTACAACTTTCGCAATCCTTGTGTCAAGCCACTCATGACCCAAAGACAACATCAGAAGCGTCAGGCTAAGGAGAAAAAGTACTGAACTGTTGCCCAGTGGTCCAAAGTGTTCTCGGATAAAAGTAAATTTTGCATTTCATTTGGAAATAAGATCGTAGAGTCTGGAGGAAGAGTGCAGAGGCACACAATCCAAATTGCTTGAGGTACAGTGGGAAGTTTCCAGTCAGTGATGGTTTGGGGAGCCATGTCATCTGCTGGTGTTGGTCCGCTGTGTTATATCAAGTCCAAAGTTAGTGCAGCTATCTATCAGGACGTTTTAGAGCACTTCATGCTTCCCTCTGCTGTCAAGCTTTATGGAGATATTGATTTAATTTTCCAGCCAGACTTGGCGATTGCCCACCATGCCAAAAATACCAATATAACCACAGTATCACTGTGCTTGCTTTGCCAGCAAACTCATCTGATCTAAACCCCATAGAGAATCTATGGGGTATTGTCAAGAGGAAGATCAGAGACACCAGACCCAAACATGTAGACAATCGGCAAGCCACTATCAAAGCAACTTGAGCTTACATAAGACCTCAGCAGTGCCACAGGCTGATCGCCTCCATGCCATGTTGCATTGATGCAGTAATTCATACAAAAGGAGCCCTGACCAAGTATTGAGTGCATATACTGTACATACTTTTCAGTAGGCCAACTTCTCTGTATTTAAAAGGATTTTTTAATTGGTCTTATATAGAGATGAGCGAGCATACTCATCCGAGCTTGGTGCTCGTTCGAGTATTAGGGTACTCGTAAGTGCTCGCTGCTCGGACGAGTATCTCGCCATACTCGAGGAAATGGCAACTTCCGCATCGTGCTTTTTTGGCGCCTATAAACACAGCCAATCACAAGCCAGGAGACTCTGCGGTACACCCAGCATCAAGTGGGGCCCTTACATGTCGATAGCAGGGGTTGGCTGGCCTGATCAGGTGACCCTGGAATATACTAGTGACTGCCCGCGGTGCTCGGCTCAGATGCCGTCTGGATGTCGTTAGGGATAGAGCTGCTGCCTTTCAGGGACAGTGTTAGGGCCTGAATTTAGTTCTCTGTTAGGCAGGAATCACCCACAAAGAACCCAACAGCCCTTCTAAGGGCTAGAAGAAATTTTTTTTTTGTCTCCTGGCTTGGCTGGCTGGCACTAGTAGTGCAGCTATCGCCATATCTAACCCTGTTTTTTTTTTATTGTTCTATCTCAGTGATACAAATCCATTGCACACAGCAGTGTGGAACCATTCTGTGTGTCATAGTTCAGCACACTCACTCCAATCCATATATACTGTCCAGGTGACACTTTCTGTACGTCACAGAATACAACCAAGTCATTTGCTACCAATAACGTATACAGCTTGATCCAGAAAACTCTCTGTGCGACATTTGTCTGGGTCGCAGTCTAAATAGCCACCGTTAACAGGGTGTCAGTCAGTTCTACGATAGTTTCTGCACGTCACGTTCCCAAAAAAACAAAATTTAAAAAAAAATTATTTTTTCAGTTGTTTTAGCTCAGTGATACAAATCCATTTTACTCAGCTGCGTGTAACCTTTCTGTGTGTCACAGTTCAGCACACTCGCTCCAATCCGTATATACTGTCCAGGTATCGCTTTCTGTACGTCAGAGAATACAACCAAGTCATTTGCTACCAATAACATCTACAGCTTGATCCCAAATACTCTCTGTGTGACATTTGTCTGGGTCGCAGTCTAAATAGCCACCGTTAACAGGGTGTGAGTTAGGTCTCCGATAGTTCCTGCACGTCACGTTCCCAAAAAAACAAAATTAAAAAAAAATATATAAAAAACAAAATTTAAAAAAAAATTAGTTTTTCAGTTGTTTAAGCTCAGTGATACAAATCCATTTTACTCAGCTGCATGTAACCTGTGTGTCACAGTTCAGCACACTTGCTCCGATCCGTATATACTGTCCAGGTGACACTTTCTGTACGTCACACAATACAACCAAGTCATTTGCTACCAATATCATCTACAGCTTGATCCAGAAAACTCTCTGTGCGACATTTGTCTGGGTCGCAGTCTAAATAAGCACCGTTAACAGGGTGTCAGTCAGTTCTACGATAGTTTCTGCACGTCACGTTCCCAAAAAAACAAAATTTAAAAAAAAATTAGTTTTTCAGTTGTTTTAGCTCAGTGATACAAATCCATTTTACTCAGCTGCGTGTAACCTTTCTGTTTGTCACAGTTTAGCACACTCGCTCCGATCCGTATATACTGTCCAGGTGACACTTTCTGTATGTCACTTAATTCTACCAGACTGAACAAGTTTGTGGGTTTCAGTACACTAGGCCCGTTTAATTTTTTTTTTTATATCATACACTTATATACAAAAAATGTTGAACCCCAGGGCTAAGGGTCGAGGGCGTGGGCGTGGGCATTCAATTACTGCAGGGGGCAGAGGCCGTGGTCCTGGGCAGGGTGAGACAGTATCTGCTGATGAGGGAGCAGGGGAATTCCGCAGAGCTACACTCCCTAGCTTCATGTCTCAACTTACAGGGACACGTGGTAGAGGACTGTTGAAACCACAACAGTGCGAACAGCTGATCTCGTGGATTGCGGACAATGCTTCAAGTAATTTGTCCACCAGTCAGTCTTCCACGCAGTCCACCCACGTTACCCAAGGGAGCACTCCTATGGCTCCTCCACCTCAACCTCCTTCCCCCCAGTCTGCCCCCTCCCAGGAAAATTTGGAATGCGATCCGGCATACTCTCAGGAACTGTTTTCTGGACCCTTCCCAGAGTCACAAACCACTTCTCAGGTTGCTGCTGACCTCGTTCCCAATGCCCAAGTTTTCCAACTGTCGCAGTCTGTGGGTGATGATGATGATGACAATGTTGAGTTAGTGGAAGAAGTTTGTAAAGAGGTGTCGGACGATGAGGAGACACGGTTGTCAGACAGTGGTGAAGTTGTTGTTAGGGGAGGAATTCCGAGGGGGGAGAAGACTGAGGAATCGGAGGATGACGAGGTGACTGACCCAAGCTGGGTTGAGTGAAGACAGTGCTTCTGAGGCGGAGGCGAGTGCTGCACTAGAACAGGTTGTAAGAGGCAGTGGTGTGGCCAGAGGTAGAAGCAGGGCCAGAGCTGGTGCATCAGCAGCAACTGTTTCACGTAGTGAAGCTCCCGTGGCGAGGCCTAGATGTTCGCAAGTCTGGAGGTTCTTTAAAGAAAGTGAGGATGACCGACGGACTGTGGTGTGCAACCTGTGCCACACCAGGATCAGCAGGGGTGCCACCACTACTAGCCTAACCACCACCAGCATGCGCAGGCATATGAGTGCTAAACACCCCACTCAATGGAACCAAGGCCGTTCACCACCTCCTGCGGGTCACACCACTGCTCCTTCCCCTGTGTCACTCACTGCCTCTGCTAGTCAACCCCCTGCGTCACTCGCTGCCTCTGCTAGTCAACCCCCTGCCCAGGACCCCGGCACGATCGCCTCCCGCCGGAAAACCACACCTTCGCCTCCACGATCCTCCACAGTGTCCACCAACGTGTCCCAGCGCAGCGTTCAGCTGTCTTTACAGCAGACGCTGAAGCGCAAGAGGAAATACAGTTCCACCCACCCACATGCCCAAGCCCTCAACGTCTACATCTCCAAATTGCTTAGCCTGGAGATGCTGCCCTATAGGCTGGTAGAGACCGAGGCCTTTCGAAATCTCATGGCGGTGGCTGCCCCTCGGTATTCGGTCCCCAGCCGCCACTATTTTTCCCGATGTGCCGTCCCAGCCCTACACCAGCACGTGTCACAGAACATCATCCGTGCCCTGACCAACGCTGTTTCTGAGAAGGTCCACCTAACCATGGACACGTGGACAAGTGCTGCCGGGCAGGGACACTATATCTCACTGACGGCACATTGGGTTAACTTGGTGGAGGCTGGGACCGAGAATGACCCTGGGGCCGCTCATGTACTGCCCACACCGAGGATTGCGAGGCCTACCTCGGTCACGGTCTCTCAGACGTACTATGCCTCCTCCTCCTCCGACCCCTCCACCTCCTCCACCGAATTACCATCAGTGGGCACCGTGCCTTCAGTCGGTAGCTCTAGGCGCAGCAGCAGTGCCGTGGGTAAGCGCCAGCAGGCGGCGCTCAAACTGCTGAGTTTAGGTGACAAAAGGCACACCGCCCAAGAGCTGTTACAGGGCATCACGGCGCAGACCGATCTGTGGCTGGCACCGCTGAACCTCAAGCCAGGCATGGTTGTGTGTGACAACGGGCGTAACCTGGTGGCGGCTCTGCAACTCGGCAGACTGACACATGTGCCATGCCTGGCCCACGTGTTCAATCTAATAGTTCAGCGGTTCCTCAAGACATACCCCAATCTGCCTGATTTGCTCACCAAGGTGCGCCGCATCTGTGCGCATTTCCGCAAGTCGACCACAGATGCTGCCACTCTCAGGGCAGCGCAGCGCCGCCTACAACTGCCCGCTCACCGACTGTTGTGCGACGTGCCCACGAGATGGAATTCGACATTAAACATGTTATCCAGAGTTTACCAGCAGCGCAGAGCGATTGTAGACTGCCAGATGTCATCTTCCACCAGAACTGGTAGTCAGGTCTCTCAGATTCCTCAAGTCTACAATGAGGAGTGGACGTGGATGTCTGATATCTGCCAGGTGTTGAGCAACTTTGAGGAGTCAACACAGATGGTCAGGGGCGATGCCTCCATTATCAGCCTCACCATCCCGCTGCTTTGCCTGTTGAAAAACTCACTGCTCAGCATCAAGTCGGATGCTTTGCGCTTGTCACAAGAGACGGTGGAGGAAGATACGTCGCTTGATAGCCAGAGCACCCTCCGGTCTGTTTCTCAGCGCGTATCGGAGGAGGGGGATGAGGATGATGAGGAAGAGGAGGAGAATGTCGGCGAGACAGTAGAGGGTACCAGTGCTCAGTCCTTAACTCTTGAGCGTGTATGGGCTGAAGGGGAGGACTTGGAGGAGGAGGAGGAGGAGGAAATGGAGAGTCAGGCCAGTGAGGAGAGGGAATTCTTGCGTGTTGGGACTCTGGCGCACATGGCAGACTTCATGTTAGGCTGCCTATCCCGTGACCCTCGCGTTAGAAGAATTTTTTCAAACACCGATTACTGGGTGTTCACTCTCCTGGACCCACGGTACAAGCAGAACCTTTCCACTCTCATCCCTGCAGAGGAAAGGAGTATGAGAGTGAATAGATATCAACAGGCCCTGGTGCACAAGCTGAAACAATTCTTCCCATCTGACGCTGCTAGCGGCAGAGGGCATGGTTCTGTGGGCCAAGTAGCGGGGGAGAGGAGGCGAGCTGGCAGCTTGTCCAGCACTGGCAGGGGAACGCTCTCCAAGGCCTTTGCCAGTTTTATGTCACCCCAGCAAGACACTGTCACCTGTCCCCAGTCTAGGCAGAGTAGGGGGGAGCTGTACAGAAAGATGGTGAGGGAGTACCTAGCTGACCATACCAACGTCCGTAGCGATCACTCTGCTCCATACAACTACTGGGTTTCAAAGCTGGACACGTGGCCTGAACTGGCGCTGTACGCCTTGGAGGTGCTGGCCTGCCCTGCCGCTAGCGTGCTGTCAGAGCGGGTATTCAGTGCAGCTGGTGGCGTCATCACCGATAAGCGTACACGCCTGTCAACTGACAGCGCTGACAGGCTGATGCTTATTAAAATGAACAAAGCCTGGATTTCACCGGAATTCAAATCTCCTCCGGGGGAAAGCAGCTAAAGATTTAAATAACTTATGTATCCGATTCCTCTTCTCTACTCCTCCTCCTCCTCCTCCTCCATATCGTCTTTGCCTAACGCTGACCCAAAAAACGCCATTTTTTAGAGGTCCAACTGGCACTCTTTTAGCACAATTTTTCAGGAGGGCCCCCTACAGGCCCTCTATTCAAACAATTTTTCCAGAGGTCCACCTACAGGCCCTCTCTTCAAACAATTTTTCAGGAGGGCCCCCTACAGGCCCTCTATTCAAACAATTTTTCCGGAGGTCCACCTACAGGCCCTCTGTACAAACAATTTTTCCGGAGTTCCACCTACAGGCCCTCTCTCCAAACAATTTTTCCGGAGGTCCACCTACAGGCCCTCTGTACAAACAATTTTTCCGGAGTTCCACCTACAGGCCCTCTCTCCAAACAATTTTTCCGGAGTTCCACCTACAGCCCTCTCTCCAAACAATTTTTCCGGAGTTCCACCTACAGGCCCTCTCTCCAAACTATTTTTCCGGAGGTCCACCTACAGGCCCTCTCTCCAATTCCAGTTTCCAGTTTTATTTGCGCAAACTGCATACATTTTTATTTTTGGGATAGGTGTGAAAAATAATATTACTTACTGTATCTATATTGCCCAACATTGGATACGGTAGCAAGTAGAAGACCAAACACATGCTGCCCACAGGGTTCTGCAAATTCCTGGTCCACCCGCAAATTCCTTGTCCACAATGTCAAGGAGGTCGAGGTTCTGTTGATGAGCAACAAGTCTTTCTGTACTGAAATCGCCGACAACGTCTCCATCTAAGAACCTACAGACCATTGTGGAGAGAGCGCACAGCTTGCCATCAAAGTGACGAACCCCAACGCCAGACTGCGCAGAGAAGATAACGAATAAATATCTCTGTGGTTATTTTTGCTAAATAAAAGTTAACTAAACCCCCCAAAAAATTCATCTGTTCCTGTGCCTGATCCACCCAAGTTGAATCTGTCCCATCATGAGAAATTCCCCCTCAAGGAGTCCCCACTGTAACTTGCTTCCCATACAACTACCTAACCCCCCGACACCTGTGTCTCGCCATTGTCCACCACCTCCTCAGACAACACTGGTAAATCCACACTGTCAGCACACGGAAACAGCAAAAGGTCTTGCGAATTGGGGCAGAGAATGTTCTGGGCTAGCACATCAGAGAAGGGGTGACTATGGGGTTCCAGGGAGTATGTGACCACATGCAATCTCCATCTAAAAAGCCATGCCACACTTGATCAATCTCATAATTTACGACTGTACCGGCTAAATTTTTAAGTTGGGGTCCGGTGTCGTCATTCTAACTCCATCCGGCTATTGTCACCACCACACACGCTAGCCCAGGGGGCACTCCTCTGGCTCTTCCAGCGAAACCTCCTTCCCCCCAGCCTGCCCCCCCACCTACAGGCCCTCTCTCCAAACAATTTACGTCTTTGTCCTATCTTTCTCTCTCTCCAAACCATTTTTCCGGATAGCTGCCATATACGGTTTTAAACTGTAATTTACGACTGTACCGGTTGATGCTAAATTTTTAAGTTGGGGTCCTGCGTCGTCATTCTAAATACATTCGGCTGTTATCACCACCACACACGCTAGCCCAGGGGGCACTCCTCTGGCTCTTCCAGCGAAACCTCCTTCCCCCCACCTACAGGCCCTCTCTCCAAACTATTTACCCGGATAGGGGACGTATTAGATATTGTACTGATGTTTTTTGTTTTTCTTCTTTTAATTGCCTCCTGATCTGTGATAGGCAGAGCATGGACACGTCCCCTTAGCTGCAGTGGGAAAGATACTCCCCTGGCCAGAGCAAGCTCTTTTTCCGTTTTCCGTGGTGGAAAAATTCATGAACTATAAGGTCCCAAGATAGGGGACGTATACAGTATTAAACTGAGAAGAATCGATACCATACCGGTTGATGCAACAGTTTTTCTAAATCCATTCTGGCTGTTGTCACCACCACACACGCTAGCCCAGGGGGCACTCCTCTGGCTCTTCCAGCGAAACCTCCTTCCCCCCACCTACAGGCCCTCTCTCCATACTATTTACCCGGATAGGGGACGTATTAGATATTGTACTGAAGTTTTTTGTTTTTCTTCTTTTAATTGCCTCCTGACCTGTGATAGGCAGAGCATGGACACGTCCCCTTAGCTGCAGTGGGAAAGACACTCCCCTGGCCAGAGCAAGCTCTTTTTCCGTTTTCCGTGTTTGAAAAATCCATTAAATATAGGGTCCCAAGATAGGGGACGTATACGGTATTAAACTGAGAAGAATCGATACCATACGGGTTGAAGCAACAGTTTTTCCAAATCCATTCCGGCTGTTGCACCACCACACACGCTAGCCCAGGGAGCACTCCTCTGGCTCTTCCAGCGAAACCTCCTCCCCCCCACCTACAGGCCCTCTCTCCAAACAATTTACCCGGGTAGGGGACGTATTAGATATTGTACTGATTTTTTAATTGCCTCCTGCGATGGACGGGAATGAAACCGGGGTCAACTGCTTGGGAAGCAGCTATGCTCACCACTTTACCACCAACAGCCACAGCAACTGATAAGAACAGATACTAAACTTGATGTCAGCTGCAGTGCCAGCATGAGCACTGGTGTCACCTGCAGGCGGTGATGGACCTTCGTTGCACCTATTTTGGTGCTTTCCTAACATGTGAAGGGTATTTGCCTCGCCTTTCTTGGTCAGGGTGAGCACAATTGCCATGAGGGTAACCACCAGGCTGTTGCCTGAGAATTTGGGGTAATGGTGGGATTAGGCAGCCTCAGAGGCATCCATGCATGCTGCCCCTGCTGTTTCCTGTCCATTTCCGTGGTGTTTCCATCATTTTCTGAGGTTTCCAGGTTTTCACCCAGCCTTCCCTAGGCAGAGCCTTGGTCCCCGCAAAAATGCTCGAGTCTCCCATTGACTTCAATGGGGTTCGTTATTCGAAACGAGCACCCGAGCATCGGGAAAAGTTCGACTCGAATAACGAGCACCCGAGCATTTTAGTGCTCGCTCATCTCTAGTCTTTATATCTAATATCCTAATTTTCTGAGACACTGACTTCTGGATTTTCATTTGCTGTAAGCCATAATCATTAACATCAAACGATTAACGCTTAACGCTTGAAACATATCACTGTGTGTGGTGTAGTGTTGCCTGGGTCATATGAACTCATCTAAAGTATGCCTGAAAAGTCTTTCAGTTGAGAAGCAAAATATCAGACGTACCTCCTCTTGCCTGTGGTTTTATTGTTAAGTTGGTCATACACCTGAAATAGCTATGCCTTCCAACCATCTGATACACATGTATGCTTGGCTTAGGGTTGCGCGATATCCCGTTGTTGTCGGTATACCGCGGTATTAGGAAACAGCGATATGACGATATCACTGTTTCCTAATAACCGCGGTATTTTGTGACGTCATCAAAGCGGTCATGTGTACTGACCGCTTCAAAATCTGAGCCCACGGCCACCCGCCTTTGCACCATTACATACTAATTGTCTCCCGCAGCGGCCGCCCAGGCTTCTCCTTGCTGGTTCCCATGGTGCAGTCTCCGCCCACCGACGTCTAAAGTCTGAATCAGATGATGTCCGGGCGAAGCCGCTGAGGCTGAGCTGTGCAGGACTGACTGGAGCGAGTGGTGGGAAGGTCTCTGAACTTATTGGCACTCTGTCTGACCCCCAATTCACTTTGCCTGGAGAGAGAGACCCTATATCTTACAGCTGCCAGCTGCAGATTAAAGGTGTAATGTCTCTGTCTATCAGATGACCCCAACTATATGTCTTGTACTGCGCAGAGTGTGGCGCAGCCCTGTCCAACTCTGGCCTATTCAGTCCTTCATGCCAGCCTGCCAGCTGCACGCACCGCACTGCACATTGAAATAGCAGCCAGCAGGCAGGGAATGAGCCATCATGAGTCCCTCCCTCATGACATGTAGGAATAACTGTATGGTGGTGGCAGACCGTCACAGGTGGCCAGACCTTGTGGCTGCTACCCCCACTGTAATGTGATTATCTCCTTGTGGCTGCTGCCCCCACTGTAAATGTCTCCTTGTGGCTGCTGCCCCCACTGTAAATGTCTCCTTGTGGCTGCTGCCCCCACTGTAAATGTCTCCTTGTGGCTGCTGCCGCCCCACTGTAAATGTCTCCTTGTGGCTGCTGCCCCCCCACTGTAAATGCCTCCTTGTGGCTGCTGCCCCAGCAGACAGTACCCCATAGTGCCATGCAGCATAACGATTAAAGTCTCCAAGTTGTGGCTGCCTGGCCGCTGCCCCAAGCCAATAATGTCTCCTTGTCGCCCCCATTATCCCCATACAGTATAATGTCTCCTTGTGGCTGCCCCCATACAGTATAATGTCTCATTGTGGCCCCCATACAGTATAACGTCTCGATGTGGTTGCGCCATACAGTATAACGTCTCATTGTGGCTGCCCCCGTATAGTAAAATGTCTCCTTGAGGCCCCCATACAGTATAATGTCTCCTTGTGGCTGCCCCCATACAGTATAACGTCTCCTTGTGGCCCTAAGTGTTTGTTTTCTTCTAAATGGGTATTTATCGCGATATATATCGTTATCGCGATAAATTTCTTAATATCGCTATCGTGGGAATATTTTTGATATCGCCCAACCCTAGCTTGGCTTATATGAGCGTACATGTATTCACAATGGCAAGAGAGGAGTAAGCTGCATCTTATTTCCAGTAAGAATAAAACAATCAGAAACCTTGAAATCAAACGTGTGACCCTTCATTTTCTCAACATTTGTTATCAAAACACAGTTAGGACAACACCATATGGCCAGTCCCAGTGAAATCAGTCAGTTTCGCTGACATGTATCTTGTGAGTATGGCTGTACCTGGTCTGGACCTAGTATAGAAATATTTGTAACCTTTAATTCATTTTTTTCCTGCCATTAAATTGGAGAGGGCAGGACAGATAACATTCACATTGTATGATTGTATTGTGCAGACTGCAATATGAAAGAGGGGGGAATAGTCTTTCATTTTCCTACTACAGGAACTTTTTCTTCAATGCTAAGCACAGGCAAATGTTGAATAGGTAGATTGCACTGGCAATTTCTGAAGAATGTAATGCCAAGCCTGCTTAGCTGATGTAAGAAGGCACACTTATTCCAATTTAGGTATTTCAAAAGCTTTTTGACATGGAGCCATCACACAAATTAGAGAATAACATAAAAGATTTTGTATGGATGAGGAACTGGCTAATGACAAAATGCCAAACCTTGATTTTATTATAACCCTTTTCTAATGGAGTGGCTCTGAGTTTAGCACTTGACCTGTTCCTTTTAAATATTTTAATTAATTGAGCTGGAACTTCTGTAAAAGTCCATGCTTCAAATTTTGCAATTACATTACTAAGTAAAAGGGTACAATCACAGAATGATAAATAACTTCCATTAAACAATGGCTGAGCTGTTGTTAAGCTGGCTAGACACACATATTAGTCTTTTGTTAAAAAAAGATTTCACAAAATTTCACAAAATGACTTGTGGCAAAGTAAGCATTCTAAGACAGTACCAAGTTTAAAGAGGTTTTCCATCTTTAAAGACCTTTCTGGGAGGTCCGGACATGTGGAGGGAAGCATACTTACCTGCTTCCCCCCATTGGGTTCTGGCTTATTTATCCCCTGCTGCTGATGCAGCACTCTGATCCCCAAGTGTCAACATCCGGTTTGATAGCTGCTGCAGCCTATCACTGGACAAAGTAGTGATGCATCTCCCTTGAGTTACATCAAATGGGTCACATGACAGAAAGAGAGGCGTCACTGGTGCGCCCAGTGATTGGTTGCAGTGGCCTCCAAACCAGATGTTGACACGTGGTTCAGGATGCTACATTGGCAGAAGGGGAGCAAAGGAGCCAGAAGTCAGCGTCAGGGAACAGGTGTGTATGCTTCCTTTCGAAGGTCTGGCCACTTGGTGGGGGTCTTCCTACAAAGCCCCTGAAGATAGAAACCCCCTTTAAAGTTACTGAGCAACAACCCATACATCCTCTCTCACATCACATGTTTTGTTAAAGACACAGAATAATTTTTTTTAGAGAAGAGAAACGGATCTGTGAATCAGAAAAGGAGAGAAAGCTGTCACCAGACAGCTCCGGCAATGAATTGACAATGTTGAAATCCAACAAGCCCGTTCCAGAATCATTATTGTATGATGAATAAATTATTTAGTAAAATGGACATGTCAGGAGATGTGACAGGTCCTCTTTAAAGCCCATGGTGCATGTCTGAACATTCAGCTTAGGCTAGGTTCAAATTGGTGATGTGGGTTCCGGCAGGAGCCTCTGTTGCAGATTCTGTTGGGTGCTGGCAGTGTCCGTCATATGCCTCTGGTGGTTCTGGTATTCTGTCCCTATGCCCTAAAAGGATATTGGAATTGTGCACTTAGCCTTATTAATTTTAAAAATGGTGGTTTCCGAAGCCAGACCTGTGGAGATCAGCTGACCACCAGAATGGCTTCAGTCTGCAAAAGGGTTTCTTTCATAAGATAACTTCCCTTTAACATAGCACTGAACATTGTTGCTATGACCTACTGATAGAAGCTGCTCCAATGCATTTTTCAGCAATGAATTTACCATTACTGTTCACTTATCTCAGTAAACATTATTATTTTAGTATATATTCGCTATATGAAGCTATTTTACATCCTCTTAAAATCCAATACAGCATATTTGTTATGAGAGATATCAAAACAAAGAGAGTTGTTTGCAAAAAGCACTTTTTAAATTGCATAATTAGGAAGACTTCAAAGAAGTTCAACAAATTAAGCAGAAGGAAAGATCTTATTTGTGGAAAAGACTATCCAAATTAGGCTTGTTTATTCAAATGTCATGACACTCATGAGAGGATAAGATTACTTCATACAAATATATCTAAGACCAGTACAAAGCATTCTCAAGTGAATTTTAAATCCGTGGTCGGTATACAAAGTCATCCTTTTGGGATTTCACCAAATAGCGCAATTAAAAGTGGTGGAAAAGCTACCTTTCAACACAAACATTGCATTTTCTAATTTTTTCACACATTTAACTTCAATATTCCATTCTAGAAACTCATTTGTATTGGGCAGCTTCAATGAAAGAAGAACGTTAGAAGAACATTTTAGACTGCGAGTCCTATAAAGCCAATTTTCTTTGAACATGTGCACAGAATTAACCATGGTCCAATATAATTGTTATTTGAGACTGGTAAGAGAAATTGTAATGCTAAACATTTCTCCTTGACATACATGTAAAACACTATTAGTGAAGATGGATCTGAACCATCAAAGATGACATTTTTCCCTGAATTTGTAAAATTATGACTTGCTTGGAAAAATAGGTATTTACTGTGGTGTGGTGTTGGACTGAGGTGCCTTGGCTCACTAGTAAAATTTGTTCTGTGGGCCCATTCTATGGCTACATGCAGCCATTATCTGCTCACATAGCGGCAGGCAGCAGCAAGACCCAAAAGATGATTGATTATAGGTGTCCTTGCATCAAGAAGATGGTTCACTGATAAGAGTCATCCAGTGCTCCATAGTAATAAACTCGGTAGTTACATAGTAAAAAAGTAACATAGTTTATAAGGCCGAAAAAAGACATCTGTCCATCCAGTTCGGCCTGTTTTCCTATAAGTTGATCCAGAGGAAGGCAAAAAACCCCTGTGAGGTAGAAGCCAATTTTCCCCACTTTAGGGAAAAAAAATTCCTTCCCGACTCCAATCATCCAATCCCTGGATCAATGACCCCTCTCTAGTAACTATAACCTGTAATATTATTACCCTCCAAAAATACATCCAGGCCTCTCTTGAACTCTTTTAGTGAACTTACTATCACCACCTCCTCAGGCAGAGAGTTCCATAGTCTCACTGCTCTTACCGTAAACAATCCTCTTCTATGTTTGTGTACAAACCTTCTTTCCTCCAGACGCAGAGGATGTCCCCTCGTCACAGTCACAGTCCTGGGGACAAATAGATCATGGGAGAGATCTCTGTACTGACCTCTGATATATTTATACATAGTTATTAGATCTCCCCTCAGTCGTCTTTTTTCTAAAGTGAATAACCCTAATTTTGATAATCTTTCTGGGTACTGTAGTCCACCCATTCCAGTTATTACTTTAGTTGCCCTCCTCTGAACCCTCTCCAGCTCTGCTATGTCTGCCTTGTTCACAGGAGCCCAGAACTGTACACAGTACTCCATGTGTGGTCTGACTAGTGATTTGTAAAGTGGCAGGACTATGTACTCATCACGGGCATCTATGCCTCTTTTGATGCAACCCATTATCTTATTGGCCTTGGCAGCAGCTGTCTGACACTGGTTTCTGCAGCTTAGATTGCTGTTCACTAAAATTCCTAGGTCCTTTTCCATGTCAGAGTTACCCAATATTTTACCATTTAGTATGTACTGGTGACTTGCATTATTCCTTCCCATATGCATAACCTTACATTTGTCAGTGTTAAACCTCATCTGCCACTTCTCTGCCCAAGCCGCCAGTCTATCCAGATCTATCTGTAGCAGTATACTGTCCTCTTCTGTGTTAATTACTTTACACAGTTTAGGGTCATCTGCAAAAATTGATATATTACTGTGCAAGCCTTCTACAAGATCATTAATAAATATATTGAAGAGAACAGGGCCCAATACTGACCCCTGTGGTACCCCACTAGTGACAGTGACCCAATCTGAATATGTCCCGTTAATAACCACCCTCTGTTTTCTATCACTGAGCCAGTTACTTACCCACATACAGACATTTTCTCCCAGGCCAAGCATTCTCATTTTATATGCTAACCTTTTATGTGGTACCGTGTCAAATGCTTTGGAGAAGTCCAGATATACGACATCCATTGTTTCGCCGCGGTCCAGTCTAGAACTTACCTCCTCATAGAAACTGATTAAATTGGTTTGACATGACCGATCCCTCATGAAGCCATGCTGATATGGAGTTATTTGCTTATTTTCATTGAGGTACTCCAAGATAGCATCTCTTAGAAAACCCTCAAACAGTTTACACACGACAGATGTTAAACTTATCGGCCTATAGTTCCCGGGCTCTGTTTTTGGACCCGTTTTCAATATTGGCACCACATTTGCTATGCGCCAATCCTGTGGAACACTCCCTGTCAGTATAGAGTCCTTAAATATCAGAAATAAGGGTCTCTTAGGATACGGGGGTGTATGCCATTCGGTCCTGGCGATTTGTCTATTTTAATCTTTTTAAGACGCAGCTCTACTTCTTCCTGGGTCAGACAGGGCATTTTTAATGGGGAATTTACTTTTATATTCTGCATTTCAGCTTTGCTTGCTCCTCATAGCTCTCTGCAACTCCGTCCTCATTACTCTGTAAGGGGCCGACACCTTCAGATTTATACTTTTTACCATTTATATAATTAAAGAACATTTTAGGGTTAGTTTTACTCTTTTTGGCCATTACTCTCTCGGTCTCTAGTTTGGCTGTGACTCACATTGAGGCGACCATAGGAATGAACTGAGAAATTGACTTCTTATGGATACATGAGACACTGTGTTTGTTGGAGAGTCACCATTAAAAGTTTACCTTCACTACAATTTGCATCATGAATTTTTCTAATGGGACTGAGAAAGAAAGCTTGTGTGGGAGTACTTCTTCAAAGTGAGGGCGTATACTTTTGGCTGTTACACATCTGCAGGGCATCTGCAACGTATTGGTACTCATGTAGAGGCACAGTCATTGCAACTACAGGGTGAGTCAAAAGTCTCAGGACACCCTTTTAGTTCAGAAACAAAACAGAAAATCAAATATCTGAATACCCTAGCAAGTAATGGGTGAGGAGGCCTATATTTTGGGTATGTCAGAATCATGGGCATCATCTTGAAAGCCACCATATTGGATCAAGGTCAAATTTTTCCAGAGGGAAGGGATCATGTAGCATATCAAAGAAGACCCGAATTTTCTCAGAAATCGATTGCTGCAATCAGATTTTCAATATCTCTTGTGGTATAAAAGTTAGCGTCACAGAAAATTGCAACAACAACCAACAATGTGTTGTTCCTGGTACTGAACACGAACGTTGAACTTTGAAGTTTTGAACTTTTTGTGTTGATAACTTTTGAACCACAAGAGATATTGCAAATTCTGTTTTTCTTTGACTATTGAATATGGCAACTTTCAAGATGGTGGCCATGTTCTGGACATATCCTAAAAGATAAGCCTCCTCACCCATTACTGGCTGGTGTATTCATACATTCCACTTTCCCTTCCGTTTCTGAAATAAAAGGGTGTCCTGAGACTTTTGTCACACCCTGTATTTACAGTCTATATTTACACAATTGTTAGTGTTAGACCCAAGTGGGACGTTCAGCTACCTTGTTGATATTATATACACTAGGCAATCCAGTCTCTACATACTTGCGGTTATCTGGCTTTATTTCCCTTTCCCTTCAATTAGAGATGAGCAAATCTATTTACCCCTTCATAGATTTGTATCGAATCCTCCATTTTTCCTACTTCGAAGCGAATCCGGATTTTGTCAGATTTGCTTCGTATTATTAGTAAATGTTCTTAAAATTTTCAATGCTAACGCGACGTACGCAACATACGCATTCTTCTTGCACCCTCCCCCGGCCCCCCCCAAGCTGGAAAATGATGATACGCCCCCTCAAGAGCGGGAAAATGATGATACGTCCCCTCAAGAGCGGGAAAGTGAAGATACGTCCCCCTCAGAAGCGGGAAAAACCAGCCTGGCCCACCAGGAACTAACTATTTGCATGTATAGGGAGTGAAGACTCCTCCCTCATTACTCCACCCTCCTCTCCAGTTCAAGCCAGTGGTGAACAAGATCCACAGCAAACAGCATGGCGAAAGAACTGCGACCAAAGTGAGGAGAGATGGTCTTTGGGAACAAGTATCCCGAACCACCGCCCGCTCCAGAGATCAGAGCATTACAACTGTGCAAAAGAGTCTGACCGGCTGGGGCAGCTGCTGCAGCGGAGGCGACTGGAGCATCCACTTTGCCGCCCAGGAGGAGAACAACACCTTACATTCGGCAGAATCCGATTATGCCAGCATCAGTGACGACTCATGCCCAGACCCTATGGGACTACAAGAATGCAGTGGAGGACTGGGTCATCCAAGTATTGGACCATCCAAGGCCAGATGATCCTACACTGAGCGGCGAAAGGGAACCGTCCTGTGGAGCGAGGCTCTGGCTTCCTAGCAGATGAGGAGGACGGCAAGGAGTACTTTGTGGGTCGCAGGTCAGTGAAACGGCCGAACCTGCCCCAACCCCGTCACAGCCTGTACGTGGAGGATCAGGTGGAATACACCCCCATGGCATCCCTGAAAGGCCTGTTTGCTACCAGGGTACCCATATTATCTAAGCCCCTGGTCCCTACATCACCACCTGAAGTTTGGCTGGAGGAATCATCAGGCGAAGTATGGGTGCGCTGCTTACAGGAGTCACCAGATGGCACCCTCCGTTTCAGGGAGAAGCCACAGCCTCTGATCTCTGGACTGCCACCACCACCACCCTCAGAGTCCTTTCAGCTGGGTCAGCTGACAACTTCATCGTTTACGTTCCAGTCCACGGTGATCCACCAGTACCAACTACCCTGGAAAATGAAGCCAGCAGCAGCCAGGGGAGCTGGGGCTTCTTCCCTGGACGCAACCTTGCCTCAACCGCTGCAGCCAGAAGTCCTTACCCCTGCAGTCCCAGCAGGAGAATCCGGAAAAGTAAAGGCACAAGTGGCTGCAGCACTCTCCAGCATGACCACCACCCGGACCTGGTCAAGTCTGACTTCTGGAAGAAGACAGTAGAGCTCCACCACAGCAGCCAGCTTGGCCTACAGGAGGCAGGTGCGTCCTCTGATGTCATTCAGCAGCAGTTCCAGTGAGGAGGACTTCAGGTCCCTCATCTGAGGAACCCTTCTACTGGCTGATTTAAAGGAGACCTCTGGAGGAGGGAGCCACAACATGGACTGCAGCTGACGGATGACAGCTAGTTGGCACTTGTTTTTAGTTTATGTTGCTTTTATTGCCCCCTGTTTGACTCTCACCCAGATGGACATGGCTCGTCAGGACTCCCCCCCCCCCCCATTCTGCAGAAAATTCCCAGTTGCGTATAAGCGCACATATTTTCCTTTTCCCTCCCTTCTCAGGTTATTTGGGAGCCCCCTTTGCAAAAAGGGTTCTCTATTTGCTGCTATTTTTTATTATCCATGTGGATTACACGTTACCTGTTTGGATTACAAAATTACCTCACATGGATTACAATTGAATTTTGGACTATGTGTTCTAGTATTTTATCATGTCAAGCAGCCACGAGGAGAGACTCAAACGTATATCTGAGCCTATTATGCTTGCAAATGTAAAATTGATTGCACTAAAATGTTTGCATAATTATGTCTTTGCTGTATTTTAGCAATAATGTTTTTACAGGTTCAGCAACATTCAAGCACTTTAGCCC
This sequence comes from Rhinella marina, assembly GCA_900303285.1. Lineage (NCBI taxonomy): Eukaryota > Metazoa > Chordata > Amphibia > Anura > Bufonidae > Rhinella > Rhinella marina. The sequence goes on along the minus strand of ONZH01006889.1, from coordinate 21,565 downwards.
ATTGTGTGTATTCTTTTTCAGGTACTGCAATGTGTCCTATTATGTACTTATTGTACGGTGTGTTTTAGTAAATTATGCACTTAGCCGGATAGCTAGCAACTTACTTTTCTAGCTCATATGGACTGCCTCTAAAGACTGTATGCCGCGGCCTAGCCTCGTGCGTATGATGCAATAGCGAGTCAATAGTACGCTAAGGATTCGTATGCACTTTGTACGCTAATTCGTACGTATTGCGTACTTTTAACAAAACTGAATGTATGATATAATTTGTGTAGGAATGTTCACAAAAAACGATTATTTTTTCACGCAAATTCGACCGAATAAATTCATATTAAGAATGAATCTTGTCAGAAATTCGTCTCGCTCATCTCTACCTCCAATCAAGTATTTTTAGGGGTTAATGTATTTCCTAGGGCATTGTTTCCTTTCTTGCCCAGTGGTACTAACCCTTCTTACGCTGCATCTTCTTAAGGGCACTCGGCTTTTGCCTGGCACATTGATCATCATCATTGGAACTGATCTTTGTCTTAGTCATCAAAAGTCTGTGGTTGTCCCTCTCTTTAGTCACCTTGACTTGTTTCAAACCTAGAGACTCCACTTTGGGCCTCCACACTCTGGCCCCTTGAGGCCCTGTTAATGACATTGCCATTATGCAACCTGTGGCCAGGTAATCTGCTTTCCTTCTGGACAGGTAGCTTTCTCTTCCCATTTCAGCTTTTGTTGGTGTTCTGCTTCCCTGCAGCAGCCATTACAACACACTGGGTATCCATCATCTAAAGGGGGTTGTTTTTTCCTTGCACCTCATTGTCTTTTCTGAATGGGTGAATCACTAGTGCATCACCACTTATAGTAACATAGTTTGTAAGACTGAAAAAATACATCTGTCCATCCAGTTCAGCCTGGTATCCTACAAGATGATCCAGAGGAAAGCAAAAAAAAATAAAAAAAACAACAAAACTTTTATGAGGAAAAAAATCTTCTTGACTCCAATCAGGCAATCGGAATAACTAGTTTTAGTTAATTCACCATCACCACCTCCTCAGGCAGAGAGTTCCATAATCTCACTGCTCTAACCATAAAGAGCCCTCTTCTATGTTTCCTCTTCTATGTTTGCCCTAGATGTAGAGGATGTCCCCTCATCACAGTCACAGTCCTTTGTATAAATAGATGATGGGAAAGATCTCTGTACTGACCCCTGATATATTTATACATAGTTATTAGATCCTCCCTTAGTTGTTTTTTTTCTAAATTGAATACCAATATAAATAGATAACAAATGCTCGCTGGAGAAAGAGATACATATAAAGTAATATAAAGTGCAACACAGAGACGGTACAGGAGGTAAAGGGATACATACATTTTATTTATTTTTATAGGGATAAATAATATAATAAATAATTTAATATGATTTATGAAAAAAATAAATAAAATACAATGTGTAAAATGTATTTATGTACATAGTATTATATTAGAATTATCCAAACTGAGTACAAATAAGGATTGATACAAAGATTACATTCACACAAATAAATATACCTTTACTGTTACATTTTCCATTTTACTAATTTGTCACATTGTATCTCCCCATATATAATGTGCAGAGTGATACTGAACCAGTCTGAAGCAAGGAGAGGGGATTTAACTGACGCCAATTGGGAGCATACATCCAGTAAAATCATGATACTCAGCTCACATAATCCCACCAAGCAGTGCTCTATCAATAGAGATGTGCCAGTAAAAACACTTTGTATGCAGGATACATAATAAGTGTGATGCAGTGATTTCATGAACAGGGGTCTTTGAGTGGCACTGAATTGCCCAATTACAATGGAGTGATGGTGCACATGAATGATGTACTTGGCAGTCATAGAAGTGAAAAAATGTGCTCTGATTTGTTTCTGTGGGTAGTTTTTCTGGACAGTTTTCTTGAATCTCACCCATTGTGTGAGAAAACAGGTTGTAGTACTTCTGGCCATAGTTCTGAGAGCCCTTAGCTGATCTTTCCAATCTAGCAAAAACTCCTCCTAGGATGCATTTTGCATCAATAATTTGTGCCCATACAATAATGACTCTATGACAAACAGTGTATGCAGCAGTGCAAGTAAATTTACAACCTTTGTCTCAGAATTTGTAAAATATGCATAATTTTTAAAGTGATGAGTGATTAGGCAGAACATAAACCTGTACTTTTAATGTGTATCAAATTAAACTGTTATATGTTACTCCAGAACATCCAGTTTCTTCTCCAACACTGAATGAAAGGTCTATTGTGGCCCATGCATAGCTTCCAGCCAATAAATGCAAATTTTCCTCCAATATTTTCTAAGATGCTTCATCTTCCATCAATTGTCACTAAATTTCTAAATGCCTCTGTGGTTTCTATCCCCCTGCCAATTAACAGAGCAGGGACCTACCTCAGTGCTTCAGGGCAGGGATGGTGTGCTTCTATTTATTGACTGCATTGACTCATCTCTAAAGAACCATAAAGTTCATCTTTGGTCTCATCACTCATAATCACTTTTGCTAGGGGCTGCCTGGATTATAAATTGTTGAGTTGGTTGGATCAACAATAACTTTGTTCTGGCAACTCTACCAGGTAGATCATTTTTTGTTCAAGTGTCTCGTTATTGAGGATACTAAAACAGCCACACCACCTTGTGAAATGCACAAGGGGTTTTCAAGAGCTATGAAAAACATTGAGTCGTAGATGCATACCCTCCATTGACAGCACAACATATCAACTTGAGTTGTAATAGTATCTATAATTAGAAATGAGTGACTTGATTCTACATTTGGGGAATTCAACCTGAATTTTCCAAAAAGCTGAGATTTGAAAGAATTCAAATTTTTGTGATTCATTTTGGAAGAAGAGAAAGTGCAAGAAAGTTATTACTAAATTGATTATGAATTGGCATACATTTGGTTAACTAACTTTGAATAACAAGTTGTTCTTTTTTAACCATATTTAACCATGTCTATTTCACAAGAAACAAGTACACATATTTGGTACATTATAATTTAATAAAAGTATTCAGCTTTTCAATATGTCAATCTAAAAGGGAACATTTTGGTCCAACTGTTTAAACTACACCCCTCAACACTGAAATTTCAAAGCCAAGAAGGAAAAGTCATGGAATTATGGAAAAAACAAGATCAACAGGATGTTGATTATATGCAAATGATAAAAATGGAAACAAAATACTCAAAACATCTTGATTCAGTACCAAGTATGAACTTCATGCGCAGAAGTACATCCACTTATATGCCTTGGCATGCTATCAATGTGGTTAGGAATGTTCTGTCATGCTGAATGAACTCGGGCACACAAATCATCAAGATACACTTCTAGTGGCTCCCTCTGCAATTGCCGACCAATGAGGTCCCAGATGTGCTCCATGGGAGACAAGCCCGAGATGCTGCAGGCCATGGTACCATGTTTAGGCCATGCAGACTGCTTACAATAGCACGAGCAACATGCAGCCTGGTGTTGACCTGTTGCTAAACAGCTCTTGGAACACTTTGGCGAAATGGCTATACCACTGGTTCAATGACCAAATCAATATATAATGCTGAGTTGTTAGTGCACCTAAAATGAAGACTAAAGGAGTACAGCTACTGTACATTATGCCAGCCATACCATAATCCAGGGAGTAGGACCAGTGTAATGTTCCTTTGTAAAGGCCTCTTTATGGCGTTGCCCATGTCATCTCCAGACCAATCTTTGGCTATCATTGCATCTCAAACAAAAGCGTGACTCATTACTTAAGAGGGTAGACCTCCATTATAGCCTCCACTGCCGTTGAGAGCAATAGAACACCTGTAGCTGGACAACTGGCTTGTAGCCCAATGTCGTACAAATGCATTCTGATGGTTTGTGTAGACACTATTTTCCACCCAAGGCTTAGGATGTGATGTCCATTTTAACTTGCAGTACAGAATGTATAACTATGCGCTATTCGTTCACCTCTGTGCACCTGTCGCTGTCATTCCAGTTTGTTATTGTTCTCCTGTTAAAGGAGCTATTAATTAATAATATTTTGTGGAATATTATTAATTAATATTCATAAATAGGCGTAACCGGCTGGCGCTAGCTCCGCCTATTTATTTCCCACATTGTTCTATTCCCTTCACGCTTAAGCTATAGCGGCGTCTATATAGACCACGTAAACTGTATTTTAAACAATAAAAGGCTTTATTATATAAAACAATGTCTACCGTCTAATTATTTAGACTATATCTATATATATTTATATTAGCGTATATAAATATATATACATATAGCCGCACAAATTATACACCGACTACACTGCACACTTCCCACAATTAGTTCCACCCACAATACTTACTAAATAATACACTCACACAAATATAACAGCCCACCCTCACCTATACTATACTGTCCCTGGAAATCAAAGGGGTTAAATAACAGCAACAGGGGATCAAGGGATTGGTTAGGGCAGGGCAGGGGTCACCAGTGGAGTATTGCTGGGGTGTAAGGGGTTAACAGCAAGGCAGGGGTCTGGTAGGGATATTGCAGGGGTTAGGGTCCAGGCAGGGCTGGCAGGGGTTAATTGCAGGGGTTCTGGGGATCAGGGGGCAGCAGGGGTCCACAGGGCTAGCAAGGCAAGGATCCACAGGGAGCAGGGGGCAGCAGGGGTCCACAGGGCTAGCAAGGCGGCAGGGGTTAAATCAGGGAGCAGGGCAGTCAGGGGTTGATACAGGGGGTAAGCAGGGGTTAAATCAGGGCAATATATATCAGGGCAGTCAGGGGTTGATACAGGGGTACTTAGCAGTAGTTGCTCGTCTCTAGGGGTGTCCAGGGGATGATCCAGCTCGTTGTCCAGGGGAGATCCTCCTTTGTTGCTCGTTCGTCCAGGGGATGATTCTTACTGGTGGGGTGACACGGCTCAACTGATGAGCACCGGGCGATCGGGGTTTTTAAACCCGATCGCCCGTGCTCCCGTGTTCCCGCGCTGCCGGTGTGCGCGCGCTTGCGAGCGCACGCCGGCAGCTGTGCACACCTGGGGCCGGCGCGCTGATAAGACGTCAGCGCGCCGGGCCCGAGCGCCCAGGAATTTCACAGGCGGAGGATCTCTTTGTAATTACAGCGCCGGAGGAGGGAGGAGACCAGAGACAGGGAAACTGTTTGTTTCCCTGTCATGTTAATCACCCCCAACAGCGTTGAGGGTGGTTAACAAAAGGGACAGAGGATCTTATCGATCCTCTGTCCTTTTGAAGTGCCTGAGACTGGACTGATAGTCCAGTCATCAGGTCACCATCTGCAAGCGCATTAGTATGCGCTTGCAGGTTACCGAGGGGGCACCTGGCTGAATGCATGTATCTTAGATACATGTTCATGACTGGGAATCATGCACATGTATCTATATACATTTGTGGGATATTAGGGAATATAAACAGGGGGATTATATACATATAGATGTATATATATACATCTGGGGCATATATACATACATCTATACGTATCAGGCACATTGGGCATGAATGGGGGACACATATTGTATGTATATATGCATATGCATGCCCAATTAAAGGGGCATGCATGCACATACATACATCCTGGCCCAACACGTCCTTCTACATCTCCCAACAACCAGTTGGAAACGTTGCTTACATCCTGGCCTAGGCGTGTAGTAATCTGCCGGACTTATAAATTAAGGCCTCTCAGTTCAAGAATTCTGTCTCTCTTGGTTTGCGGCGATAACTGGCACACTGATGAACAGGAAGCATCACACAATTATCCCACATAACTTGATCTGATTTTTGAGGTTTCATGTGGCTAAAAAATGCTGCTTTCAGTCTGGCTTTAATGCCCCTCCACAGATCTCTATGGTATAGATCTTCTATGCCACCGATTGGAGCTAGGTGCTTTAAAATGTGATCATTTGGAGATCTTAGCAAACACCTTCTACTTTCTTGATTTGCAAAACCTTATGACTTGTCTATCTTGGTGTTGCAATTGTGATCCTGAGGAGTGTATATTTTCAATTATTGAATATATTTGGCTTGGATTTTCACAAACTAATATTTTCCAAAATACAATGTATATACACTTGTGGAAAGATTAGTCCTATATAATAAATACCTTTTGAAAGTCTGTTTTTAGTATTTTACTTTATAAAATGTTCTGATACATATGAATTCTTGCCAAGGAATATGTTATATATGGAATTTTAGGCTGAAAATGTACGAGGATGGTGAGCAAGCTTTGAAATAGCTGCCAATATGCTTTAAAAAGAACATTTCATTAGTCATGTTGAATTCTTGAGATAGACTTGTGTTAAACATGTATGATATTGATCTATTCAATGAGCTATTGAAACGTAGCAGAAGCCATAGAAAAATCATATTAGATTGCTAGAAAACTATCCCCCCTTTCCATAAATGATATCAGAATTATACACGTACATACAAATATGTATGTTCCATTGTTTTGATGCCAAACACAAATCATATAGCAATCCACATATTCACATTCCATTTAACACAATGAACGTTACACATTATAGTGTTTAAAGCACTCAAAAGCCTCAAAATGTTAGTTTTCAGCAACACAACAATAACAGAGGAAAAAAAGACGTTGTTAGAAGTAGAAAATATATATTTTTTTATGCTAACCAAGTTTACAGATGGAGGCAATTAGTAAATGGCACCATGTGTTTCCTACTAATGGGAGCTTAAAATGTTCTCCTATTTTAGTCTAAAAAGCTTTTAAGCTAACAGTAGGGTCCACTCCAAGACCAGGACAAGAGCGTGAGGATTTCAGCCACTTTAAAGAAACACAGGTTGTTAGCAGATTAGGATGCTTTGTAGCGCTTAATCCCTGCATGAGCAAATAAACCAATATTAAAACCACTGGAATGTGCGAACAGCACTAATACCCAAAACAACCTGTGCTCCTTGACACTGCAGCTTTTTACACGGCAGTGGTAAACAGCTGACATACAATTCTGGTTCCAGACTGAAAAACATTATTTGACCTCCAAAACTGAGCAACTTTGTAAATGCATTTTTCTGTGTCATTTATTTTCCATATCAAGTAAACTTTCAATGCCTCTTTTTTTAAATTACATGGCTTTAAGTTCACAAATGAGTAATAATCCATAGCCATCAACTCTCCGATAGCTCAAAAAATATGAGCAAACTATTTTTTTTAAAACATGGGGCCTAATTTATCATAACTATATTCCTGGTGTGAAAGTCGCAAACTGAATGTTTGCAACTTTTTCAACAGCACTTGCTCAAAAATTTGCCTTTGCTACTTGCCCAAAATGGGGGAATGGCAAGAACACTGAAATCTATGCCAGCCTCTTCCAGATGCTGCACCGAATTAATTCACCGAAGTCTTGCGAGACTCCAGAGGATATGAATTTTGCCTACCTTTCCCATACCCTGCATGGAGATAGCATTAAAATAAAAGTTTTTGAATGAATTGGCTTTGTATCCATGATCTGAAGCTCGATTTGCTCAAGACTATTCAATAATATAGTGGCAAAATTTTGTGAGGACTTGAAAGAGCTGGTTCCTGCTTCCCTACCTTCAAATGTGCCTTAAAAACACACTTTTTTTCAGGCAGGCTTATCATGCTTCCTAAACTGACTCTTCTTATAGTAAACCCCCCAACTCTTCAGATCTAAACTCATTCTGACAGTGATTCCCACACCCAAAGCACTAGCACACACGTAGATCGGCCTACACCACTCCGTTCAGTACAAAAGTGGCTGGACTGCAAGTAGTGGAGAAAAAAAAAGTTCTTTTAATGCATGTTGTGGCAGGCCAAACACATGCATTTTAATCCCTTCTGTTCGTTGTGGATTTACTGACAGAGTGGGTAGGGTGGCAGCAGCTGTGGCAGCTACAGTGACAATAGTGGCCCAATGACAGAGTTGGGAGGGTGGCAGCAGCAGCAGTGGCAGTTACAGTGACAATAGTGGCCCCATGACATAGCGGGAAGGGTGGCATTAACTGTGACAATGGTGGCCCCATAACAGAATGGGGATTGGGGCCAATAGCAGTGCCAGTAACCCAGACAATAATGGCCCCATAACAGAGTGGGGAGGGGGCAGCAGCACTGCCAGTAAGGCTGTGTTCACATTACTATTTATTTTCCTGTTATTCTGATCCTATGATTCTGATTAGAAAAGAAGCCTGTATTTTGAGCATCCATAAGAGCCTTTTTCAGGCCGTCAGTATTTGATCACTAATTGTAAGTCAAAACCAGGAGTGGGTCCAAAACAGATATAGAATGTAATGGAAATGTTTGCATCTCTTATGGGTTTTGGACCCACTCGTACTTCTGGCTTACAAATTCTGATCAAATACTGACCAAATACTGACTGTGTGAAAGAGGCCTTATGGATGCTTAAAATACAGGATCCTTTTTTATTTTTCTGTTCTTCTGACAGATCAGAAGAACGGAAAAATAAATGGTGATGTCAACACGGACAGAAAAAAGGACAATAGTGACCCCGTAACAGAGTGGGGATGGGGACCAACAGCAGTGGCAGTGACTATACTCATCTCAAGACAGAGTGGGGATAATGGGCAACAGCAGTGGCAGTAACGGGGACAATAGTGGCCTCATAACAGAGTGTGGATGGGGGGTCAACAGCAGTGGCAGTAACGGGGACAATAGTGGCCCCATAACTGAATGGGGAAAGCAACATTGACAGTGACAATAGTTGCTCCATGACAGTATGGAGGGGGAGCAACAGTAATGGCATACAGCACAAGATGGTGGCAGATCACAGTAGTAGCAGAACCCAGAAACAGCAGTGTGACAGCAAGGCCAAGAAGCCCCATTGTAAGAATGGGGGTAGAGGCAGCAAGTGGGTGGCATCAGGTGGGTGGCAGCATCAGAATGGCGGCAGCAGGACGTGGTCAGAAGTAACGGTGGCAGCACACTACAGTATGATCATTAGTTTCAGAATGATCTATTCTGTTGTATCAGACACCAGCATCTGGAAACTTAGACATTCTCTTTAATTTACCAATTAGAAGTCTATGTGGGCAGTGTCAAACACTGTTGCAAAGTCCAAAAATACCGTATCCATGGCTGTCCCTCTGACTACAATAGGCTTCATTGATCTCATAAATCATATTAGTTTGACTACTTTTGTCCTTATTAAATGTATGCTGCCTATCATTTATTTAATTATTCACTGTCACATATTCCTGTATATAGTCCCTTAAAGGGGTTGTCCGGGATTTTACTATTGAAGACCTATCCTCAGGATAGGTCATCAATATCAGATCGGCAGGGGTCCGACACCTGGCACCCCTGTCAATCAGCTGTAAGAGGCGACGGAATGACATAATGCATGGCTTTGCCATAGGCCACAGTGCTGAATTGGAAGAGAGAAGCAGATTTGTACCTATGAAACTGGATGACCTGTTGCATGTGTACTTGGCAGCTGAAAGCATCTGTGTTGGTCCCATGTTCATATGTGCCTGCAATGCTGAGAAAAATGAAGTTTTAATATATGCAAATGAGTCTCTAGGAGTAATGGGTACATTGCCTTTATTCCTAGATGCTCTGCTTTCTATGCAAATGCCACACCATTTCCACTTTGATTGATAGGGCCAGGAAGTGAAAACATCATAATGCCTGGACCTGTCAAAAAGTGGAGAGGGCGTGGCAGTTGCAGAGAGAGCCGAGCCTCTAGGTGTAGCAGCAACACATTTGTTGCTCCTATAGGCTCATTTGCATATATTAAAACACAATTTTTCTCAGCAATGCAGTCACATATGAACATTGGACCAATACAGATGCCTTAAGCTGCCAAGTACACATGCAATAGGTCAGCCAGTTTCATAGATGCAAATCCGCTGACATATGCCCTTTAATGAGAAATTGATTTAAAAAACTGATGTTAATCTTCCAGTTTACATTAACATTTCCATCCTTTTAGATTAGTTAAAGATCAAAAACATACTTCAAAATTTGAACCTTAAATGGGTTATCCAGGTTTGGAATGCTTTTTTGCTTAAAGGGGTGTCTCACCTCAGTAATCACCATTTAATCACTTCCTTGTAGTCCTAGGATGGTATCTGTAATATAGATCCACTTTCCAACTTGCCTCTGTCTCTTCTTATTCCTCCTTATAGTGCCCCAAATTTCATGCTCTTTCTAGGGGTTACCGCCACCGCTGTAACGTTATCAGCGGTGGCCGCGCAAGCGCACAGAAACCCTATCGGCCAGCTGATCTGGTGGACGGGTTTCATGGGAGCGAGCGCGCACATATTATTGTGCATGTGCAGTTACTCCCGGCCCGGCCACCTCGCCTGAGCTTTACTACAAGCTCATACAATTTACAAGGTGCGCGCACGCACAAGCAAGGGGCAAGGTTACATATTTCCTGCCCTGCTCACCATTAGCTCCGCCCCCAGCAAGCAGGGAGCCGAGGCCCCAGGAGCTGTGAGGGAGCCTGTAAATAAGGAGGTGAGTCAACCCCTTTAACCCACCAATCCAGCTGGACCTATGGAAGGAAGCATACTTACCTGTTCCCAGCCATTCATTTCTAGATCTTCTAGTCCATTGATGCATTGGTTGTGCTATGGTCTCCACTTGTTAACTTCTGGAATGGATGGGTGGCCACAAGTGCCGCTGTAGCCAATGACCAGCTGTAGCAGCACACGTGACCTGAGGATTGGGGGAGGATAATGAATAAAAAAAGCATTCAAACAACACCTTTAACTTACTTGACTGTAGTTTCTAATAATGAAGACAATGGGGGAACAATAAAGCCGTATATATGTCACTGTGCTCCTTTTTATATACAGTATGGTCCGAGGATGCAACAATGGTTACTACAGAGCATATAACAACAAAAAAAACTAACAAAAACATAATATTCATCATTAGAGATGAGAAATGGTTTCTAAAATTTCATTTCATCTGAATTAATTTGTCACAGAGCACCATAAATCAGCTCTATCCTAGCCTGCAGTTAAACTTTGGGGAGAATCTAGAATCTATCCTGGTATACACCACTGTGCAGTGCAACACCATGCATAGCTAGTCCTTTCTGGTATCAAAACAGTTACTGTGCTTCTGAATGAAAGTCACATGTGTGTCTTTGTGCGGGCCACCAACATTGCTAGCAAACCCCTAGCTAACCCCCAAAAAAGCATACAGCATCCTTTGGTAAAGCAAAATAAAAACGCTGTGCGATCTGCTCATTGGCTGGCTGCACGACATTATGGGTCATATCACCTTCCTGGACTTCTTACTTTCACTTTGCAAAACATGTAGCTGCCACTTTAGGGGGAAAAAAAAAAAAAAAATCGATTTGTTATAATGAAGAGAGGAAATTCGAATCGAATTCAATTAGTTACATTTCGATTCGCTCAACACTAATCATCAATATCAGCATCATCATCATAAAACTTTGATGTAGCTAACCTTTAGGATTTTCTCTCACATTGAACAGGCAGAATTACTCTTTTGCCATTGATTCTGTAATTTGGTTGTCTACAGGCTTGGACAGGCCCACAGGGGTACAGGTGAGCAAGGTTGGTCTGTAGTCTCCCACCCCCTGCACAAGTGACACATAACATAGTAGACTTACTGCACTACATACATATATTCAATATACAGCACCTCCACCAGCCTATGTTCATATAAAAAACGTGATAGATTATTAAAGTTTATTATTCTAGACACGATCAGAGCTGAGATGACTTATAGGTATAGAGGAAAGCTACCAGTGTCCTCTTTTCCCCAGGACCTACCTTCTCAAAGTTGCTGCAGGGACCCCCATATTCAATCATCTGAGATAGAATCTTGCCACTGTGTGAGCAGGTAATATTTGAATGTATTCGTAATGGTGGGCCCCCAAAATAAATTTTACTGGTGGGCCCTAGGCACCCCAGTCCGACACTGGTTGTCTGTGATGACACTGACCTTGGACTGTTTTGACTAACTTCTATAAATCAATGTCTGTTGTTCCTAATCCTCAGGCTAGCTTGTTAGTGAACATTTCGGTAGTGTCTTTAAACTGCATCTGCCATGAGACAAGTGCTCTTAAAAACACAAACATTTACAAGATGCCCATACATTGGGAAGCTATGTACACCTGCAGCTGAGCCAAAGATCAAGAGGGTGCACACTACTTCACCCTACAGCAAAATTGGTCAAAAGACTGAAGGACTTCTTTCTTGTGTTTTGGTTCTCGGTAAATGATCATGGTCTTCAAATTAACATCTAGCGTCTCTCACTGATGTCTCATTTTCCCTTTCACAATGATCACAGTGTTATGACTGAATATTGTTAAAGGCAATTAACTATTATTTTTTAATTACTGATTGGTACGCCATATATGTTTCAATCGAGGTCACAACTGAGGTTATGTATCAATAGTGTCCTTTAAAGAATGCAATTAGATCATAGAGAGACCTATTTGTAGACAGCTGTTTGGGGGTTCTTGCTCCTCAGTACTGAGCAGAGTACTGGTTGCAGCTGGGGGATGGGGGGGGGGATGTTTCTTAGTGAAGACACAGTGGTGTATGATGACTTTTTTTCAGGCAATGCTCTATGGGCGATAAGATCCCATAACCTATTTCTCATGGAGCATTGTTCGAAAAATAAATCTTCATACACTGAGAAACAGTCATCCCCATGTTACATCTAAGACATTTCATCCAGCCAGCCAATACCTTGCTCTGTACTGATGAGGGGAAGTTTATAAAAATATAAAAAATAAAAAGACATAAAAATTCAGATCACCCCTTTTCCCTATTTGAAAAGTAAAAATAAACAATAAAAAGGAAAGATCATTTGTATCCTCACACCTCAAAATACCCAAACTATTAAAATATAACAGTATTTATCTCATACAATGAATGATGTAACAGAAAAAGGAATCAAAATGGCTAAAAGTTTGTAGTAGCTTTACCTCACCCCAAAAAATTTAATAAAAAGTGATTAAAAAGTCATACACACCGCAAAAGGAGGTTATCAATGAAAAATACAAATTGCTTTGGAGAAAACGAGCCTTCACACAGCTTAGTTGATGTAAATATAAAAAAAGTGATGGGGTCTGAATATGGCTATACAATGAAAAAATGTATTTCTTTCAAAGTTTAGATTTTTTTTTAAAGTATTAAAGCCCAAGAAAAACTATAAATATTGGTATAATTGTAATTGTACTGATGTGCAGAATGAAGCTAACGTGTCAGTTTTACCAAGTAGGAAACAAAGTAAAAACAAAACCCATAAAACTATGGCAGAATAATTTTTTTCCCCAATTCCAACTTCTTTAGAATTTTTTTCCAGCTTCCCATTATATCGATGCAATATTAAATGGTGCCAATAGTACAACTTATCCCACAAGGAATAAGCCCTTATACAGGGGCGTAGTTAAAGGCTCATGGGCCTTGGTGCAAGAGTTCAGCTTGGGCCCCCCGTCCATCAGTGCTTAGTGTGTTTTCTTATGCTGCACAAGTGTCTTTGGGCCCCTTTACGCTCCTGGGCCCGGTAGCGAATGCTACCTCTGCACCCCCTATAGCTACGCCCATGCCCTTATATTTGAACAGAAAAATAAAAAAAAGTTTGGCTCTTGGAAGGTAAGAAGTAAAAATGAAAATGGAAAATTGCTGCATCCGGGAGGGGTTAATTAATGCTAAGGCAGCTATGTCCTTCTTTTGGTACACACTATTCTACGTGTGGTCTGAAAAGTGGTGGTTATACAGACAAGACTTCTTGTCATCGGCATCTACTGTATGCCTCTTTAAACGTATCTCATTTTATTTGCCTTGGCCGCAAAATGATTTTTAAAACTCTTTTTCAGTTTTGCCCTCCTCAAAAAAAAAAAAAAAAAAAGAAAATTAAATCTTGAAAAAAACCCATTAATAAAAAGTAGCCAGTAAACCACCACATGAACTACATCACAAAAAAGTGTCTGGTCATTAAGGCCTTTCAGGCCTGGTCATTAGAGGAAATGTGTTACTGAAATTTTTTCTGCCAGTTAAAACCTAGATAGTAACACACAGTAAAATAGTTTGTAAGGCCGAAAAAAGACATCTGTCCATCCAGCTCGGCCTGTTATCCTACAAGTTGATCCAGAGGAAGGCAAAAAACCCCTGTGAGGTTGAAGACAATTTTCCCCACTTTAGGGGGAAAAAAATTCCTTCCCGACTCCAAACGGGCAATCAGAATAACTCCATGGATCAATGACCCATCTATAGTAACTATAACGTGTAATATTGTTACCCTCCAGAAATACATCCAGGCCCCTCTTGAACTCTTTTAGTGAACTTACCATCACCACCTCCTCAGGCAAACAGTTTCATAGTCTTACTGCTCTTACAGTAAAGAATCCTCTTCTATGTTTGTGTACAAACCTTCATTCCTCCAGACACAGAGGATGTCCCCTTGTCACAGTCACAGTCCTGGGGATAAATAGATCATGGGAGAGATCTCTGTACTGACCCCTGATATATTTATACATAGTTATTAGATCTCCCCTAAGTCGTCTTTTTTCTAAAGTAAATAACCCTAATTTTGATAATCTTTTTGGGTACTGTAGTCCACCCATTCCAGTTATTACTTTAGTTTCCCTCCTCTGAACCCTCTCCAGCTCTGCAATGTCTGCCTTGTTCACAGGAGCCCAGAACTGTACACAGTACTCCATGTGTGATCTGACTAGTGATTTGTAAAGTGGCAGGACTCATCACGGTCATCTATGCCCTTTTGATGCAACCCATTTTCTTATTGGCCTTGGCAGCAGCTGTCTGACACTGGTTTCTGTAGCTTAGTTTGCTGTTTACTAAAATTACTAGGTAATGGAGGCATGGAGGCTAACGTGAGGCATAGGGAATCATATGGGGGCTGATATGGGAGCTAAAGTGAGGCATGGGGGCTGAAGTGATGTGCTGCTGATATGGGGCTTAAGTGAGGCATGGGGCTGATATGGGGGCTAATTACAGGCATGGGGGCTAATTACAGGCTTTGGGGCTCATATGGGGGTTGAAGAGAGGCATGGGGCTCTTATCTGAGGTCTGATTGGGGGTCATTAACATTGGGGTCTGAGCTGAGGTCTGATTGGGGTCTTATTAACATTGGGGGTCTAATTGTGGATGTGAGCTGAGGTCTGATTAAAATTGGGGGTCTAATTGCTGGTCTGACCTGAGATCTAATGAAAAATATTTTTTTCTTAGGGCTAGGTGCATCTTATGGGCTGGTGCGAAAAATACGGTAATTCTCTTAGGATACGGTGGTGTATGCCATCCGGTTCTGGCGATTTGTCTATTTTAATCTTTTTAAGACGTCGCTGTACTTCTTCCTGGGTCAGACAGGGCGCTTTTAATGGAGAATTTACTTTTATAGTCTGCATTTCATCTGACAATTTATTTTCCTCAGTGAATACAGGGGAGAAGAAAATATTTAGTAGCTCTGCTTTCTCCTCATCGCTCTCTGCAACTCCCCCTCATTACTCTGTAAGGGGCCGACACCTTCAGGTTTATACTTTTTACCATTTATATAATTGAAGAACATTTTAGGGTTAGTTTTACTCTCTTTGGCGATTAATCTCTTGGTCTCTAGTTTGGCTGCTTTTATATATTCTATTTTTTTCCTTCTCTGTTTTTCAATGCTTCCTCACTCCCCATCTGTTTTAGTGACTTAAATGCTTCCTTTTTGTCATTTATTGCTTTCTTTGCAGCTCTATTTTTCCACATTGGTTTTTTCTTGTTTCTTAAACTTTTATTGCCATAAGGTATGTATCTCTCACAATTAGATATTAGGATGCTTTTAAAAATCTCCTTTTTGTGGCTGTATTTTTATTTTTGAGGACTTTGTCCCAGTTATTTAGGCCTATGGCCTCTCTTAGTTGGCTAAATTTTGCTTTTTTAAAGCATCCCTTTTTCAAATCTGTTTTTATTTTCTGATTGCAGATTTATTTGTTCTGTTTCCTGAACATGATTATGGGGCGGACAGCTTGCCTGAGCTGTTGTTAACAGCAAATAGAAAGCATTAAGAAAATTGCTGGCCACATGGGCTATATGCAATGGTCTGAAGGAGACTTAATTGACTTATATAGGAGAGTTTTGTAGGCATGCTTTGTGACCTGTGCAGAGGTCATTGTACAAGGAACAAATAAATAAGATTTTACAATTACCTATTGTGAATGGTGGATCCTGTCTTATCTATACACAGAGGTGATATCATGACAGGCAGGATTAGAAAAAAACAGATAAGCAGATAACTGCAATAAAGGGATCTGTACAGACCAAGAAGTGATACCTATTATTAGGCTTAGTGGCCAGTGCAAAAACTGCAGAATTTTATGGTTTTCATTTAACAATAGCTATTGATATGGAAAATTAAAAATATCATCAAAAATTCTTTAAGAATAGTAGAGAAAAGAAAGTGATTTAAACAATTGGTTATTTTTGATTGACACAATCCCTTTAACCCCTTCAAGCGACAGCCAGTTTGGACCAAATTCCGGAGCCCCATTTTTCAAATCTGACATTTGTCACTTTATGTGGTAATAACTTTGGAACGCTTTTACTTATCCAAGCCATTCTAAGATTGTTTTCTCGTGACACATTGTACTTCATGATAGTGGTAAATTTGAGTCAATATATTTTTCCTTTATTTAAAAAAAAAAATCCCAAATTTACCAAAAATTTGGAAAAATTCACAATTTTCTAAATTTGAATTTCTCTTTTATTAAGACAGATAGTAATCGCTCATAAAAAAAGTTATCAGTCATTATTCCCCATTAGAGATGAGCGAGCACTAAAATGCTTAGGTGGTCGTTATTCGAGACAAACTTTTCCCGATGCTCGGGTGCTCGTTTCGAGTAACGAACCCCATTGAAGTCAATGGGAGACTCGAGCATTTTTGCGGGGGACTAAGGCTCTGCCTAGGGAAGGCTGGGTGAAAACCTGGAAACCTCAGAAAATGATGGAAACACCACGGAAATGGACAGGAAACAGCAGGGGCAGCATGCATGGATGCCTCTGAGGCTGCCTAATCCCACCATTACCCCAAATTCTCAGGCAACAGCCTGGTGGTTAACCTCATGGCAACTGTGCTCACCCAGACCAAGAAAGGCGAGGCACATACCCATCACATGTTAGGGAAGAACCCAACTAGGTGCAAAGAAAAATTGTTTAGAGAGAGGGCCTGTAGGTGGACCTGCGGAAAAATTGTTTAGAGAGGGCCTGTAGGTGGACCTGCGGAAAAATTGTTTAGAGAGAGGGCCTGTAGGTGGACCTCCAGAAAAATTGTTTGAAGAGAGGGCCTGTAGGGGGCCCTCCTGAAAAATTATGGTAAAAGAGTGCCAGTTGGACCTCTAAAATATGGCGTTTTTTTGGTCAGCGTTAGGCAAAGACAACAACGAGGAGGAGGAGTAGGAGGAGTAGAGAAGAGGAATCGGATACGTAAGTAATGTTGATCTTTAGCTGCTTTCCCCCGGAGGAGATTTGAATTCCGGTGAAATCCAGGCTTTGTTCAATTTAATAAGCGTCAGCCTGTCAGTTGACAGGCGTGTACGCTTATCGGTGATGACGCCACCAGCTGCACTGAATACCCGCTCTGACAACACGCTAGCGGCAGGGCAGGCCAGCACCTCCAAGGCGTACAGCGCCAGTTCAGGCCACGTGTCCAGCTTTGAAACCCAGTAGTTGTATGGAGCAGGGTGATCACGCAGGACGTTGGTATGGTCAGCTAGGTACTCCCTCACCATCTTTCTGTACAGCCCCCCCTACTCTGCCTAGACTGGGGACAGGTGACAGTGTCTTGCTGGGGTGACATAAAAGTGGCAAAGGCCTTGGAGAGCGTTCCCCTGCCAGTGCTGGACAAGCTGCCTGCTCGCCTCCTCTCCCCCGCTACTTGGCCCACAGAGCCATGCCCTCTGCCGCTAGCAGTGTCAGATGGGAAGGATTGTTTCAGCTTGTGCACCAGGGCCTATTGATATTGATTCACTCTCATACTCCTTTCCTCTACAGGGATGAGAGTGGAAAGGTTCTGCTTGTACCGTGGGTCCAGGAGAGTGAACACCAAGTAATCGGTGTTTGAAAAAAATGCTTCTAACGCGAGGGTCACGGGATAGACAGCCTAACATGTAGTCTGCCATGTGCGCCAGAGTCCCAACACGCAAGAATTCCCTCTCCTCACTGGCCTCACTCTCCATTTCTTCCTCCTCTTCAGCCCATACACGCTCAAGAGTTAAGGACTGAGCACTGGTACCCTCTTCTGTCTCGCCGACATTCTCCTCCTCTTCCTCCTCATCCCCCTCCTCCGATACGCGCTGAGAAACAGACCGGAGGGTGCTCTGGCTATCACCGTCTCTTGTGACAAGCGCAAAGCATCCGACTTCATGCTGAGTAGTGAGTTTTTCAACAGGCAAAGCAGTGGGATGATGAGACTGATAATGGCGGCATCGCCGCTGACCATCTGTGTTGACTCCTCAAAGTTGCTCAACACCTGGCAGATATCAGACATCCACGTCTACTCCTCATTGTAGACTTGAGGAATCTGAGTGACCTGACTACCAGTTCTGGTGGAAGTTGACATCTGGCAGTCTACAATCGCTCTGCGGTGCTGGTAAACTCTGGATAACATGTTTAATGTCGAATTTCATCTTGTGGGCACGTCGCACAACAGTCGGTGAGCGGGCAGTTGTAGGTGGCGCTGCGCTGCCCTGAGAGTGGCAGCATCTGTGGTCGGCTTGCGGAAATGCGCACAGATGCGGCGCACCTTGGTGAGCAAATCAGACAGATTGGGGTATGTCTTGAGGAACCGCTGAACTATGAGATTGAACACGTGGGCCAGGCAAGGCACATGTGTCAGTCTGCCGAGTTGCAGAGCCGCCACCAGGTTACGCCTGTTGTCACACACAACCATGCCTGGCTTGAGGTTCAGCGGTGCCAGCCACACATCGGTCTGTGCCGTGATGCCCTGTAACAGCTCTTGGGCGATGTGCCTTTTGTCACCTAAGCTCAGCAGTTTGAGCACCGCCTGCTGGCGCTTACCCATGGCACTGCTGCTGCGCCTAGAGCTACCGACTGAAGGCGCCGTGCCCACGGATGGTAATTCGGGAGGAGGAGGCATAGTACGTCTGAGAGACCGTGACCGAGGTAGGCCCCGCAATCCTCGGTGTGGGCAGTACGTGAGCGGCCCCAGGGTCAGT
The DNA here is from genome assembly GCA_900303285.1 of Rhinella marina. Taxonomy (NCBI): domain Eukaryota; kingdom Metazoa; phylum Chordata; class Amphibia; order Anura; family Bufonidae; genus Rhinella; species Rhinella marina. The sequence goes on along the minus strand of ONZH01006889.1, from coordinate 2,405 downwards.
CTCGGTCCCAGCCTCCACCAAGTTAACCCAACGTGCTGTCAGTTATATATAGTGTCCCTGCCCGGCAGCACTTGTCCACGTGTCCGTGGTTAGGTGGACCTTCTCAGAAACAGTGTTGGTCAGGGCACTGATGATGTTCTGTGACACATGCTGGTGTAGGGATGGGACGGCACATCGGGAAAAATAGTGGCGGCTGGGGTACCGAATACCGAGGCGCAGCCACCGCCATGAGATTGCGAAAGGCCTCGGTCTCTACCAGCCTATAGGGCAGCATCTCCAGGCTCAGCAATTTGGAGATGTGGACATTGAGGGCTTGGGCATGTGGGTGGGTGGAACTGTATTTCCTCTTGCGCTCCAGTGTCTGCTGTAAAGACAGCTGAACGCTGCGCTGGGACACATTAGTGGACGCTGTGGAGGATCGTGGAGGTGAAGGTGTGGTTTTCCGGTGGGAGGCGCTCGTGCTGGGGTCCTGGGCAGGGGGTTGACTAGCAGAGCAGCGAGTGACACAGGGGAAGGAGCAGTGGTGTGACCCGCAGGAGGTGAATGGCCTTGGTTCCACTGAGTGGGGTGTTTAGCACTCATATGCCTGCGCATGCTGGTGGTGGTTAGGCTAGTAGTGGTGGCACCTCTGCTGATCCTGGTGTGGCACAGGTTGCACACCACAGTCCGTCGGTCATCCTCACTTTCTTTAAAGAACCTCCAGACTTGCGAACATCTAGGCCTCGCCATGGGAGCTTCACTACGTGAAACAGTTGCTGCTGATGCACCAGCTCTGGCCCTGCTTCTGCCTCTGGCCACACCACTGCCTCTTCCAACCTGTTCTGGTGCAGCACTCGCCTCCACCTCAGAAGCACTGTCTTCACTCGGCTTATCAACCCAGCTTGGGTCAGTCACCTCGTCATCCTCCGATTCCTCAGTCTGCTCCCCCCTCGAACTTCCTGCCCTGACAACAACTTCACCACTGTCTGACAACCGTGTCTCCTCATTGTCCAACACCTCTTTACACACTTCTTCCACTAAGTCAACATTGTCACCATCACCCACAGACTGCGACAGTTGGAAACTTGGGCATCGGGAAAGAGGTCAAGCAGTAGAGATGAGCGAGTAGTGTTCGATCGAGCCGGTATTCGATCGAATACTATGCTATTCGGCATACTCGATTTCAATCGAGTATAACTGCGATGGTGCACTTAGAATTCGTTTCCCCTCCCATCTTCCCTGGCGCTCTTTTTCCACCAATCAACATGCAGGGGGGTATGACAGGCCCGTGGAGCACGCCGGCAGCGCGGAAAACGGCGTCTACATGGATTGGCTGGAAAAACCATGTGACCTCGAATATTAAAAACTCAGCTCTTCCTGCTCGTTCGCATATGCTGCGTGAACTTAGTCAGGGACAGAGGCTGGAGAAGGGACAGATAGGTTTTAGCTGTTGGACAGGCAGGAGCGTGATTAAAAGCCCTTATCAGGGCTACTATAGTGCAGTACAGTGATAGCTTTACTACAATATACACTCTGCAGAGAACGGCTGCTGTATTCAGGGATAGCTGCTGGAGTAGGGACAGAGAGAGGCATTAGTGGTGTATTAGGTGCTCTGCTACATACAAAACTATATTTGACACTACTGTTCTGCGTTCTTTTTGGCTGCAAAACACTGTTATATACCTAGTGTGTATATGCACCATCTGATCTGGCAGTATACGGCTGTGAATTTTTATTTTTTTTTTAAATACAGTTTATTTGGCTCTAGTGTTCTGGGTTCTGTGTGCCTGCAATACCCTTTTGTTATACCAGGTTGTAAATACCCACCGTCTGACCTGTTAGTACATGGCTGTGTACCTAGAAATAAAAAAAAAAAAAAAAGGCCTTTTCTTTGGCACCTGTACTGTGCGTTCTCTTGCAAAATAATTGTATATACGTGGTGTTAATACACACCGTCTGAACTGTTAGTACACGGCTGTGAAGGCAAAATATTGTAACCAAAAAAAAATAAAATGCGGGAGGGGGGCTAGCGGAATCGGACGTGGACCGAGGACGGGGGCGCGGAAATGCTGTTGGTGGCCTTGTTGAAGCCAGTGGGGATACAATGCGTGCTGGTGAGGGGTCAGCCAGGATCCCACTCATCCAGAATCCCTGCCTTTATGGGACAGTTAAGCAGGGGAGGGTTACACCACTGTTGAGGCCTGAGCAGGTTGAACAGGTGGTGCAATGGATAGCCGATAGCGCTTCCACACAGTTGTCCACCAGCCAGTCATCCACACAGTCTCACTCTGACCCTCCTTCCTCCACACCTGGCCAACAGAGTCATCCCACCATTGACCTCTCCAGGAGCTCTTTTCGGGTCCTTTTTCAGATGTGCGCGGAAGAATCCCAGGAGCTAGCAGAGGAATTTGTTTGTAGTGATGCCC